>RHLP01000472.1:0-106201 GCA_003719405.1 Aspergillus incahuasiensis
CGCCCCCCCTCGGGCGCACAATCCTTCGGGCACGGCGCGCCGTCCAGCTACCGCTTTCAGTACAGCGCATGCACAGGGCGGCGGCGGGCGCTGCTGATCGGGATCAACTACTTCGGGCAGCCGAACCAGCTGCAGGGATGCATCAACGACGTGACGAACGTCAGCTCGTTTCTGGCGGAGCGGCACGGGTACCGGCGCGAGGACATGGTGATTTTGACGGACGACCAGAAGAATCCGAAGAGTGTGCCGACGAAGGATAATATTATCCGCGCGATGCATTGGCTTGTTGCTGGGGCGGTGGCGAATGATAGTTTGTTTATCCATTTCTCGGGTATGCATTCATCTTGTTTTGCCTTTGCAGACTGGAGGGTTGAAGGGTGAGTTGAGCAAGTACTGATGCTCTGTCTGTTTAGGACATGGTGGGCGCACGCCGGATCTTGATGGGGATGAAGATGATGGTTAGTCTCCCGCTCACTGGTTCCTTTGCTTGTCCGGTTTTGGGGAATGGATTCCTGACGCTGACGGTATCAGGCTTTGACGATGTCATCTACCCCGTGGACTACCGTACTGCTGGGCATATCGTCGACGATGATATGCACGACATCATGTTTGTCTCTGTTGTCCTTCTACATCTACAACCTCTAACTTACCAATAGGGTCCGACCGCTCCAGCCGGGTGTCCGCCTAACGGCCGTCTTCGACTCCTGCCACTCCGGAACCGCACTCGACCTTCCCTATGTCTATTCAACCCAGGTCTGCCCCTACCCTGACTGATCTTTGAGATAGAATCTGATATAAGCATAAACAGGGCATCCTAAAAGAGCCAAATCTCGCCAAAGAAGCTGCATCCGATCTGTTTACCGCTATATCCTCCTACACCCAGGGCGATATCAGTAGCGTCGCGAAAACGGCCATTGGGTTCTTCAAGAAGGCCGCGATAGGCGATTCGGCTCGGCGCCGGACAGTGCGCACAAAGACCTCACCGGCGGATGTGGTCATGTTTTCGGGGTCAAAGGATACGCAAACCTCGTACGTCTCCCCAAGGCCTATTCGTATGAAGTCTGGGAGTTAGTGCTGACATTATTAAGGGCCGATACATTTCAAGACGGCGAAGCGCGCGGTGCCCTCAGCTGGGCATTCATTAAGGTGCTGAAGCGGCAGCCCCACCTGAGCTATGTGCAGCTGCTGAATCTCATCCGGGCGGAGCTGGAGGGCAAGTATACGCAGAAGCCGCAGTTGAGTTGTAGTCATCCGCTCGGTGAGTTTTGCTTGTGGTCTTTTTTTGGCGTTGCGTGTGCTGGGCTAACAGGTCTGTTCCATTAGATACCAATTTGTTGTTCGTGATGTGAGATGTCGTAGGACGCGTGTGCTGAACGTGGCCTCGAGCGCTGGTTAGGCTTGGATCTGGTTCCTGAAGTCGAATCAACTGGGGCTCCGAGTGCCCGGTCTGGAATATTCGAGAATACGTATGTGCTATTGCGTGGCTAGCGAGCATGATCCATGGCCACCACATAAGCCTCACCCCGGTCGATTAGATGGAGCAGATCGGAAATCGAGGGACCCTCCCCGGACAGGCCGACGCACGACGAGAATAAATCAACTCGTCAGCTCCAGTTGGATTTCTTTGCCAAAGAGGGGAAACGTTTTCTTTATACCTGGTGTTAGATTAGTAACGGACACCGTGCAAAGCCCTGTTGTAGATATCAATCATCCAATGACTTTTTTGCTCGCTTTCTAAGAGCAAGTGCCATTCGTCCACGAATTCTTCTAGAAATAACACAAACGACCCATGGAACGCCGCTCGAGAAACCTGGGCGTGCCGGGATCTGACTCTCGGATCGCGATGCGGACTGGCAGCCTCGGCCATGGTCGGAATTGCTGGAACCACGGACGTAGCACTACAGCGACCCAAAGATCATGCACAAACCACAAACATTGCGGACAACTTGTTCATCGCATGCCGGTGCACTCGCACTATTTCGTGGAAATGTCATCTTCGAGCGCAGAACTTGGCTGTGACGTCAAGTAAATAAGGAGGCGCCGTTGATCGGTCGATCCCAACTTCTCTTGACTCGTAGCCGATGGAGAATACGGGGTTCTCCAAGGGTTCATTTCCTAGAACCAAGATGGAAGCGAACGGGACAAATATACTGAATATTATTGAGCAGCGACAGCCAACGGTGCTCATGAGGTGGCATTGCGTCAGGTCTCAGCCAGTCAGCCACCCTGGGGCAGTCAGTCACCTGCAGTGGCACGGTGATGCCGAGTCGAGGAACCAGACGGATTTGAAATCGGGAAAAAGCACGTAGGACAGACAGCGCATCTCTGCAAATGCGGAGAGACCGAGAGGGAGAACTGGGAAGAACTGGTGAGTAAATGCTCCGATATAGGACGATCAGCCTGTGTAGCAATCATGTACCCAGTATCCCCGTCGCAGCCAGAACCTGGAGTATATGTATCTCGCGAGTTTCACTGTAGACTGTCATGTCTCAGTCGGCCTCCGGATTCGGAACGTGGAAGCGACCGGACCTGGCCTCAGCGCCAACCCATCCCAGACATTCCTGGAGGCAAGGCCAATAAGGGGGCTCTGCTGAGCACGCACTTGTGGGATTCCGGCCACCCGAGCAGAGACGAGACGATTATTGCGCGCAAAATGACGGGAGATGAGCTGCGGGTGGGGGTGTCAGAGAATAACGACGTTTTATAGGCAGCAGCCTCTCCACAGTCTAAATCTCTGCTGGGAGCGCCACGCTCTGACTGCGGGCGCTGGCGCTGGCAGTGGCACTTGGCAGGTGCTTTCTTTTTTTGGACCGACAGGGGGAAGAATGTGCCAATATGCAAAAGATGGCTGGTTGCTTCCAGCCTTCGAAAGCGTCAGATTCTTGCAGCAGGAAGAATGCTGGCAAAGCCGCAAGTCAGTCGGCCGGTCACCTGCTGAGCGTTAGCAGCTCCGCCGGTTCCGCCGTGGTTCCACGCTCGCACTTGTCTTGTATACGCCGGTACATACGTATGCCGTCCCCCAACTTGATCGACTACGTTTGAAGTTTATACGGGCAGGCGCTCGGCCGGCTTAGCCGCGTCACTTGCACTGTGGCATTGCTCCCTCCATGCGAGTCAGACTCAGACACTGCCATACACTGTCGAGGACCGCTGAGACAGTGTCATCCAACTCGGCATGCGGCAAATTCTGCATCAGGTCGACTGTCCCAGTGCAGGCCACGGAGCATTGTAGACTACGTAGACTAGACTAGGCACAGACAATAATAACCATGCAGCGAACGAGCAGATCATCTGTACCACTCCGTAATGCATGCAAGGCGAACCGAGATCCTGAAAGCAGGCCCGCCAGTGAGAACTGGGGACTGGAGGGGATCGCAAGTTCCACACCCTCTCCCCTTGGTCCTGTTTTCCTTTCTTTTCCCTCGTCCAATGCTATAATTAATTTGTATCCCCCGGCGGTCCCCTGCTGCTCTGCCACTTTCCGTCAGTGCTGCGCGTTGGCCTCCATATCTGCACATACTCGCCCTCTACCTCCGTACTACTACTACTGCCTCTACCTCTACCTCTACGAATACATATAGCCACCATATACATATTCCATACATGCCGTTATAACAACAACCAGAGAAAATGCTCCCCTCAGCCTCGTCCAACTCCTCCCAGTCCTCCTTCGACAGCCCCATCAGCCAATACCCGCCCCAGCAGCATGCCTGGTACCCGGTCCCCGTGCCCCGACGCAGAGAGCAACTGCTGGCCAAGTTCCCACGCTTCTACTCCACGCCCCTAAACCAAGACCACCCGGACTCAACACCACTGCAAATCTACGGCCTCGAGGAGCGCGAGCCCTCCATCGCCGAACGCCCCCGCCGCTTCATGCGCTTCTCCCGCCATCTCGACGACATCAAGGAAGACTTCATCTCGCAGCCCAACCCGCGCAACACCGCCGAGGCCATCCGCGCCCGCCGCCAGTCCACCTTCTCCTCCTTCTTCTTCGACAACAACTCCAACCCAACCCTTGGCAGCGCCGGCCCAGCATCCGCCGCCGCAAGCGTCTTCCACTCGTCGGGCGCTAGCGTCGCCTCCGGTTCAATCAGCCCGGATAGCGACGGTGCTAGCTCTGCCCGCCCCTTCCCGCCGCCGCCGCCAATCCCCGAGGACACAACACCACGCCCCAATCTGGGGAGGCGGCTGAGTCGGCGTCTGTCCAGGCTGAGCTTCTCGCAGCGCAGGGCCAGCTATCGGGCTGGGAGCGCCAGCATCTCCCAGCCGAATCTGATCGGGAGCAGTAACCAGATCTAACGAGGACCGACCGACCGACCGGACCTGACCTGACTTATGCAGGGGTGCTGACTCCCCCTGCATGGGACAGTCCATATGGGGCCGAACAATCAATAATTCTCGAGAGAACCAGCCGACAATTGTGACATACCCAAAACCGACATGTCATGTCCCGTCTGCCCTCGACAAAAAAAAAACGGAAATCAACCAACCAACCACCTACCGATAATTGACAGCGCACGCCCGCCCGCCTCCATAATACTTCCCACCTTTTCCTGGGACCTCCTTCATTCCCATCCTTGCGCTCCCTAACCATTCCATATCCTTCCATCTCCAATTCCATTCTCATCTCGTCATCAAAAAGCATTGTGTCATTTTCCGCTTTCATTTTCACTCACTCCTGTCCTTGCTCCAGCCATCTCATTTCTCGCGATTCAGCTGCATCTTCGGCGTTGGCATTTTCTGGTCTCACATTACTGGCTTTTCTTACTCTGCTTGCTTCCCATACTAATCTGACTGACTCATTCCTTCATTCAGTTGGATATCTGCTACAACTACAACTACATCTCCAAGCATCTCGTCTTGCCAGGTTTTTTCCATCTTTTTCTCCAGTGTTCAGTATTGATCGATTTATTGTTCCACGCTGCCCTTGAGCAGCACGTAATGACTCCCGTGTCTGTATATAAGCATCCAATCCATCCACCGTTGTTCTTTATGCTGGTGGGCTTGTCATGTCTCTTCGTTTCTTTAGTTGTGTTTGGCATGTTTTGTTTGTTGATATCTATATGTACAGCTGGGCTAGGTCAGGTTTATACTAGAGGTTTGGTTTCTTGTTTGTTCTACGACTAGCCATGGCCAATGAAATTGGGATTTCCAGAGTTCACAGCCCCTGATATCCATGGTTGAGCCTCGCGAGATATCGATCTCGATCTCGATCCCCTATGCTCTACGCTAGCCTTTTATCTCTACCCTTGGGTAGTAGCTAGCGCTCAATGACCCATCATCTTTGAGGCTTGGAGTGCACAAGTGCCTTGTTCCCACGCGATCTCATAGTTCGCCCGTCGGCATCCTACTAAGTGAATACTAATCATCAAGGTGGTCTATCTATCAGCACCAGAGCCTCGCCTGCTCGTGCTCCTCGGCGTATAGGTACGTCCTCGTTCTCGGGCCCCATCCCGGAAACAAGCAGTAATTAGAGTAGAATCCCCCGAGTAACGACAAGTCTTTCTCATTATCCATTGGATATTGGATATTGGATGTTAATTCCCCATGGGGTAACGTATTCTCGGTGTCCGCTGACCCGAGTGGCCTGGCGGATACTCCATCCCGTTCTTAGTCCAACGCGACAATAAATGATAAAGACAGGCCTTGATTGTTCTTTTAATAGTTCTCTTTATGATTTGGAGTCCGTCCTGGTTTATTTGTTTCACGTTTCAGAAAAGAGGTTAAGTGGTGGGCACGAACTACAAACAAAGTCCGAGGCTGTAGTTGTTACAGTGCATGCATCGACTACAAAGGCCCGCACACCTACATTGGTTACACTACACTAGGCTTTCTGATCTTCAACTAAGAATGAAATTTGTTAGACTCCGTATATTGAGAAGAGATCGGGTGAAACAAGACTCCAGGTACGGATAGATGAAGATAAATTAAGAGCTTTATGGCGGCCTTTCTTCTTTGATTGATTCGCGCCTGGCGGCTCCTGTCCTTGTCTAGATTGCTTTGTTGAACACCCTGTAGACTAGATACCTGAAAGATGCCCGAGACAAACGTGACAATGGCGATAATATGGCGATTATAAGCCAACGGGATACGGGAAGCAATTATCGACGGAGAGAATGAAATAAAAACGATGACGGAAAACGAATTGGCTAGGTATAGTGATGAAACAGTTCTATCGTGAAAAAGCTCCAGAAACAAACTCCAGAAAAAGACTCCAAACTCCCTTCCCCCGGATTCGAAGAGATCGGCATGGAGGCGGAGACACAGGACGACCAGCCCAGCCCATTCCAACCCCGCACAGTAAAACCTGCAACGGGGTCGCTGTATGTAGGTTGGACTTGGGATACGTAATGCCGACCCCCTTCTTCAAACTTGATTTTGGTCTCCGCCTTTTGAACCGGTTGTAAATTGCGATGCAATAGACGGCGTTTATAACGAAACTCCCTCGAGGTCTCTTGTCACGATGGCGATCTGGGCGCGTTTCGCAGCCTCGGCGACTAGGCTAAAGTCTCGCAGAAAGGGCGCTGTCGCAGTCGGACCGCCATCGCCGTGTATTTGGTGCGGATAGTGCGTGGAATGTGACTGTGGCTGTCCCGCTTGTGCCGCGTCTTGATGAGTTGAGAACTGTTGCGATTGTTGGCTTATTGCCGGTTGAGGCTGGCTCTGGGCTTGCATTTGGGTTTGTGTTGCGGCAGGAGTGCTAAGGGTATTTGAGGTGGAGGGTTGGGGATTTGAGGAGAAGGCGAGGGTTGTGGCTGTTGTGGTGTTCATGGTGTTGGTGCGGAGGTTGGATGCGAGGGAGGATCGAGGCGGGGATTTGTTGGTAAGGTGAGGAGGTAAGGTGGTCGGTCGTAGGTAAGAATGGTGGACGGGTATGGTGGGAGGCTGGGCTGGAGAGGTGGAGGACGGAAGGGAGAGGAGGAAGTTGGATGGCTCTGGGATCAAGTCGAAGTGAGGCGTGGGATACAAAGCGCAAAGAAAGAGAAAAGCGAGGGTGGGTTGATCAAAGACTCGACGGGCTCCACGTGGGGCGCAGGTCGTATACCGCGGTATGACGTTCGGCACCCTGGCCAATTTGCTCCGAGCCCAGTGGTGGTCAGTGTAGATTAATGTGATAATGATGATAAGATCGAGATGCCACTATGGGGTCGAGAGTTTGTACAAACCCGGGAACTCGCAGAGGAGAGGGAGTTGCCGCGGCGTTGATGCAAGATTGGGGGTTTGGCTCGTGAGATTTCAGACGCTCTGATCGACGTCCTCCAATCCGAATATAGGCCCCGGCGTTCGTGCTCAGCTGCAGATGGTACTTGAGGCACTACTACTGAAAGTACGGTTCGAGGGCTCGGAATATTGCGCGATTCAGGGCTTCATCATCAACCGCTTTGGATTGCCGGACAAATTCCGATACTTCGGAGCCCATTCGACCGGCGCTATCTGCCTTGATGTTCTCGTCAGTGTCCACTGGGTACCCGGGCGATTTTCAGATTCCACCCAATCCAACTTATTCCACAGCCCACGACCATACGAGCATATAATTATCCGCCAACGGCTAGTACATGAGAGGAGTGCCTTGAATAAGCGACGGGATTGCCAAAGCGGTTCTTCCGCGCTTCTTTCGGAACGGAGAAATCTCGGCCGCAACTCCGGAATCCGGGGAAGTGCACGTGATGTGTACTCGGGACCTGGGCATCCTCTACATAGAGCACACCATGGGCTCCAACAGTGGTCATACCAAACGCCAGGCTAGCCTGTTTCTGTTCTGGGCTAGCACTTTGGTCACTCGCTCCGTTCAGCAATAGGAGCATCCGGCTTGGTGACTGAAACTTGCTTTGTGCACCTCTAAACTCAAGGTGGGAAATGGATCTTTCCAGCTTCGAGCTGTCAAGCACCACCAAGCACTACTATCTACCACGCGGGGACATGGTTGTTGATTCTGCAGCACCTGTTTTTCTATACCCTATCTTTCTTTTGCTGCGCATGCTTGATAGATCTAGAAGTGGGCCCCTCGGTGTTCAAGCCCAATAGGCCCGCACTGATGAGCGAGGGGCAGCCCCACCACCGATGGAAATTCCTTTGACTTTTGTCATTTCAACTATATCTCCAACTCTCAGGGTAGTGTCTCTGAGCTTGGCTACGACGGCTGCTTGCGATACCCCATTCAATTCTCATCTGATCAAGATCATTTGAAACACAATGGCAGACGATTTCGACACAGGGGACATGTTCCAGGACCCCGAGGGCTTCTACCCGCCGGAGCAGGAGGCTACGTTCGCAGAGCACAAGATGCTCTCAGGCCAGGTTGTCCGCGTGCGCCTCGTTGGCAGTCACCCTTTATATGTACCTTTTTCACACCAGCTTTATTGCTTCGCGCACTAACAACTCTATGGAGGGAAACATGCTCTGGAACGCCGGCCGCATAAGCTCAGATTACATCGAGACGCACGCCCCAACACTCATCGCCGGAAAAGACGTCCTTGAGATCGGCGCTGCTGCCGGTGTGCCTAGCATTGTCAGCGCAATCGTGGGCGCCCGAACTACCGTGATGACCGATTACCCCGACCCGGACCTCGTTGATAACATGCGCCAGAATGCCGAAGCCTCTAGGTCGATGATACCCACCGACCCGCCCTCCTCGCTTCATGTCACGGGTTACAAATGGGGAAACGATGTTGAACCCCTCAAGGCGTATATACCAGAAGCATCGCGGGCGGAGGGATTCGATGTGCTTATCATGGCGGACGTCGTGTACAGCCACCGCGAACACGGGAACTTGGTAAAGACGATGCAGGAGACACTCAAGCGGGATAAGGACGCTGTTGCGTTGGTCATATTCACGCCGTATGAGCCGTGGCTCTTGCCGCAGACGGAGCGATTCTTTCCTCTTGCCGAGCAGGGGGGCTTCGCGGTGACCAAGGTCTTCGAGAAGTTGACGGAGAAGGTTTTGTTCGAGGATGATGCCGGGGTATGTGCCAGCTGACAATTCAAGAAGGGCAATGCTGACAAGTCATAGGACGAGAGACTGCGGAGAACAGTCTTTGGCTACGAGCTCCGATGGAAGGATGATAAACTCTGATAGACATGATACCACATAGATTTGCACTGGGAGCTGGATAGACACCGCCATGTAGAATTGTCACTATTCAAATGTAACTTCTACACTATGCCGACAGCCCAAAAACTTTGGTACAACCAGCCAACACAGAACGCAGTAAATGCCTCAATGCCTGAGAAACGGTCAATTGAATGACCTTGATTAGCGATCAAAACCAATTGCGCAGTGGGGGGGATCAACATCGAGAGAATCAGCATAGTATATACCCAAAGGCGGTCAACCCCAAACCCCGCCATCCCCGCGCTCGCGCAAAAATCACAGCAAAACACAATCTATCGACCCCTCATCCCAAAACATTGTTGCCAGCCATGCCAGTGCGTTCGCTTGATTCCACAATTTTTGAGGCTGAATGCTAATAAAATCTTGTCGCACAGCTCATAATCTTAACCGGCTACCCCTGCTCGGGCCTAACGCACCGCGCTCACCAACTCGCGTCACGCCTCGAAGAAACACAATCCCAACTCTTCGCCAACGGCACAATCCCGCCCACGAAATCGAAATATAAGATTCACGTCGTCTCAACGCACGATAATGTTAATTATCCACGGACGGTCTACGATACCGCGCGCACGGAGAAGGAGGCGCGCGGTCTTGCTTATACGAGGGCTAGGCGCATGCTCGGGAAAGATAGCTTTGTGATTCTGGATGGCATGAACTATATCAAGGGGTATCGATATCAGCTCTGGTGTGAGGCGAAAGCACTGGGGACGTCATGTTGTGTTGTACGTCTTCTTCCTTTCTTGCTTTCGATACAATGATTGCTGATGCCTGCTTGCGGGATAGGTTCACGTCGGAACGCCGATTGACCAGTGTGTTGCGAACAACGAGGCGCGGATAAAAAGGAAGAACGGAAAGACTCCCTTGCAGTCCAACGGCCCGTCGAATGGGAACGAGACCGATACTGAGACCGAGAACAAGAACCCCGAACCCACCCCCAACCCAGAGTCAAACACCCAAGAATCAAACGAGGAAGAAGAAAGCGACCCCTACCCGCCCGAGCTCCTCAACAACCTCATCTTTCGCTACGAAGAACCCTCCATGCACAGCCGCTGGGACAAGCCCCTCTTCACAGTCCCCTACTCCGACGCGGAACCTCCAATCGCCGACATCTGGACCGCGCTAACGGGCATTGCGCACCCCGAAACGCTCGAGAACGAAGACTCCGTCTCGGACCTCACAAACTCCCTCCTCTCCACAACAATCTCCCCCTCCTCCGCCGCCAGCATAACAACGACCGCAACATCCCGCGGCGCCGGCGGGCTCTCGACGCGCCCCCGCGCCGTGATCAAGCCGCACCAGGCGACCGTCGCCCCGGCCGCAACCGACTCCTCAGCCCTCTACAACATGGAAAAGCGCACGTCGGCTGTCGTCCAGGCAATCCGCGCGTTCACGCTCGCGCACCCCTCCGCAAAGGCCGCGCTCGCGTATTCGAAACAACAGCAGCACCAGCAAGCCCAGCGCCTCTGCGTCGACGACGACGAGAATTTCACCCGTCAAGAAGATGGGATCCATATCCCTGTTCCGGATATATCGACGCCTGTCTTTATTCCTGCGCATATCGCCTCGGGCAGCGTCACGGATGACCTTGCTGCTGCGGGGGGCATTCTCGCTCTCCCCCGGTTGCAGAGATTGCGGAGGCAGTGGATTACGCTGAATCGTGTGTACATCGGGGCGCATGCGAAGGGCGGGGGTGGGTTGAAGGAGGCGGATATTGGAGATGCGTTTGTGAGGTTCTTGAATGCGGATTTTGCGGATGAGGTTGAAGAGTGATGAGTAGTAATAGACGTGTCTTCGTATTACGTACGTTAAGGCTCATGCATTTTTTTGGCGTGTTTGCTTTATAGATTATCTGATAGGGAAAAGACTAGTGCAGCGTCGACCTACATTCAGTTTATAGATGTCTCAAAATTACGACTCGGGCTAGTGGCTACAGAGAAGAAGGGGGGTTTGTTCAAGTTGTTTTTCTATTCCATTTAAGATATTGATAGTGCGAAATTGTAAAGTAGGGGTAGATAGATACAGAAAAGCCAACACAAGCCTGGACGGAGAGAGCAGATCAACTGCCCTTGCACCACCGGCTGGCTGCCTTGCACATGAGATAGAAAAGTAGATGACAGATGACAACCGAAAAGTAAAAACACAAGAAGCAAAGGCACAAAAAGTCTAACATGCAAAGTGATAGAAGCTATAAGATATCCCGAAATGAGTCCATCCATTCCGTCCTGTTTTGTCTGTCTGGCTGGTTTTCCAGGGGTGCTGTCGGTCGCTGACGCTCTGTCGTATACAAAATCAAATCCAAAGAATCAAGAACCAAGAGAATCAAAATCAAAGCGACCTCTTTTTTTGATAGTCCTTTTGTCTTCCACTGACTGAAGTTTGGCTGGTGAAGAAACAACAAGAAAAGAAACAAGAACCACCCAAATCGATGAATACAACACAATACAAAAGTGATACAGAAATCAAGCGCACGCAGAGCAAGGCGATGGCGCAGAGAAAAATGAAGTAAGAAAGAGAAGGGTTGTAGCACGGCGGCGCGCTAGAGCCCTGGGTTGCGGACTTCCACCTGCGTTGAGGTTGGTTGTTGTGGCTTGCCTGTCTTGAACAGGGTAGTAGTCAAAGCCAGTCCAAATGGTGTCTACCGGTCGCTTGAGCATGGTATGCTTCCTAATCGACCTGGGTCATGATAAAAATTCCCTTGGAAATAGACACGGGTTGCAAATTCCGGGCAATGTGAAAAAAAGATTTCGTGGGCTGTTCCGTTCAGCATTCATGATGGGAGGCGCAGTGCTCCCGTAGCTGGTATTAGAAACGCTCCTATGCTCCAGGGAATACGCAGTTGTCCTGTGGGCGATCCTGAGAAGGAAAGAGATAAAAATGGCTGCAAGTTCAAACATCATCTTGCGTTGCCTCTGCTGGTTCAAGCAGGAATCCCGTTTGCGATCTGGGCAACAGCCTGGCTAGCTTGCGCCTGACGGTAGGTAATTCCGAGGGTAATGAGTTCCTGAAGACTGGCATTGACCTTGTCATGCATGGCAGAATCCTGAGGAGTGATATTGCCGAGTTGCTCAAGCAGGCGCTGGTGGCAGTGGAAGTAGTTCCGCTCAGCAGCCTGGATGTTCTGACCGTGGACAGCGGTTTGCTGAAGGGCTTTCAGGGGGTTCGTCTGGGACTGGGTAGAGCGGGTGCGCTTCATGGGCTGGGCGCCGCTGACACCAGTGACTCTGCGCTTGCGGCCGGCGGTTTCCTTCTTCTTGGGCTGGGTAGTGGGAGAAGCATCCGGGGAGCTGGGTCGCTCAGACGAGGCGTAGTCGTGAACACGTCTCATGTGGTCAAAGAGGTTCCAGCGGCGGGGAAAGCCGTATCCGGGAATGGAACGGTCACATCCATCAAAAAGGCAAAGATGAGGGTTGTCTCCGTGACCATGGAGGCCGTGGGCTTCGCGCTCATGACGGAACAGACATGCATTGGAAGAGAAATGAAGTTGAGCATCCATGCAGCTAGGGACCCGGCAACGGTAGGGCTTCAAGTGGGAATCCAAGTATTTGCTGTTTCCATTAGTCTATGTTCACATTCGCTCGGTCGTGTTGAACTCACTGGTAAGCACACTTCTGGGTGGTAGCTTGGTGGGTGCAAGCCTTGTCTCCAGTAGCAAATGGGCAGTAGTATTTTCCATCGGCGTGAGGAGGGAGAGAGTAAAACGGGTGATCACGTGGGTTGCGTGATTCACTGCCATCCTTGGATCTCGGTCTGAGAGGCTCCTTGACTGGAAGAGGGGGAAAAAACTCGGCATCCTGTTTGACTTGTGGCTGGGATGGGGACAACTGCAATGCTGGCCTACGTGCACTCTTTGAGGGGCGAATAGTCCTGCTGCAGGTCAGAAAGTTGATCGGGAGGTCAAGGCTGCCGAATTCAACTAACCTGTTGGGGTCCTGTTCGTTAAGAGGTGGCGTCAGGGGGAAAATCGGGTCTCCTAGGTTGATTCCTTGGGCTCCAACGGGGGTGGTTGTGATATCTTTCAACATGGCATCCTCGTGGGACATAAAAGCAGGGTATCCAGAGTGGGAGCAAGAGGATGTAACGGCGAGATCATGGCTCGCTTCGGTCAGTGGGGGAGAGACGGGCATGCTGAAAACATTGCCAGAGAGATGATCCATAGATCCCTGGTTATATCGGTTGTCCGAGACAACGGTGTTCCAAGCATCTCCGGCAGGAGAGCCGTGGTCAGGAGTGCAAGACGGGTGAGTGCCATTTTGGGCGTTGACATCATTTTCAAAGGCAGTGAAATCAAACAGGGAGTTGTAGGGGATGTAGTCTTGCTTGGAGAAATCCATCTCGGTCTGCTCGCCAACGTCAGGAAGCCCATGGTATTCGGAACCGGCCGAGTACATGATGTCGCTGGCGCCCACTCCGGAGTGAAGCAGGGCATGTTGTGATAGTGAGAAAGAAAGCATCTGAACCGCTGGGGAGTCAGGTTTGCTGGAGGCAATGGAGTTACTGTCGAGAGAATCCACATCATTCATCGACCACGGTTGGTCGCTGTGGGCTGTACTTGAACACAAGGAGAAGCTATCCTGGCTCAAAAGTTCATCATCCTGGGTTCTTGAGGCCATATGTCCTGGGATATGCCTTGATTGGGAATGGTCCATGTGAAGCATTGCTCGAGACAGAGAAAGGTGCTCTGGGTCGGTCTTGATTGTTGAGGTCATTGTGAGTGTGAGATCCAGCAAAGATGCCGAGAGAATTGCAGTGACTAAAAAGGGAGATCGAGTCAGTAAATCCACATTCAAGAGTTGAAACGTCAAGACAAAAAGAAATCATGCGTCCGCGGGGCGTCCGAGATCCAATGAAAATTCCTAAGAGACTGTTAGTTCAATATCCGTTGGGCTGAGGCGCGAGCACACGAACCATTTGGGTGAAGCCATGAAAGCAATCCTTGGTCTCGGAGTCAAGTCGTCAAGGGGCGCATAAAGTGGTCCATACGGAGCGAAGTCATCCTGAGTCCTGATCGAAGTTGGCAAGAACAAGTAAGAACAGAAACAGGTCTGCATACTGTCGTCGTATCCTGGGGTCATGTCGGCGTTTACTCCTGCGAGTCGATGTTATCCCAAGGCTCGGATTGTTTCCATGCAGTTGAAAGTCCGACGGATTACGGTTCATTGTCTGGGTCAACGGAAGTGCAACAGCATTAGATGCACAGTGGGGGTGGTAATCCTTCTGCCGCAGAGAGTGGCCAAGGGCACCACACCAGGAAAGGTCAGAGAAGTTTGAAATCCAAGGTAAGAGAGATCTGGTTCATATTCTGTATTTGCTCAAGGTCCATTGAAAGATTCCAACTCCGGTCGGAGTTCAGTCCAGGCAATCAGATCAGATCATCAAGTCATAGAGACAATCTATCAGGTAACTAGCGGTTCATCCCGGGCAATGTCCAATCCTCCACCCCAGGCTTGGAGTGGCAGGCGATAAGAGTTCCATGGAAAGAAAGAGACGAGATCCTTAGTGTCGAAGCGAGTGTGCCAACATAAAACAACACTCGTAGTGTCCAGTCTCGCAGCGGCTGCCGCAGACGAAATGGCCAAGGCCATGATTGTCATCATTATTCTGGGTAACCGCAGTGCGGCACCGTTGATTCCAGCAGCGGGCAAAATGGAAGTTCAAGAGATCCAGGAAATTGTTGAAGGTTGGCGATTTGGTCCAGGGGTAATCCATTGGCAAGCAGTGCGCATGTCGCAGAAAAAAGACAAAGCAGAGAAACGACGGGAGTAAGAAATGATCGGAGGGGACTACCTGTTATGTGTCGAACCGCTCAGACAAGAAGCCTGGGAGTAGAGAGAAGTGAAAGAAACAGAAGCAAAATCCTATCCAGGGCACGGATTGGAATCCAATGGGAATATATCCGAGGCTTTTAAGTGTGTCCAAGAAGAGAGATATGTCCACGGGCGAGACTGCTGAGAGAAGAAAGCAAGACGGTGGTCCTTCAGAGCAGAGCAAGTGGGAGATTTGACTGTGACAAATCTGGGCAGGATGGAGTGCGATGAGAGAGGAGGGTATCAAGTGGTATCAGTCAATCAAATCCGGCAAGGTGAGAGCAGTCGATCAGATCCTGGTTGAGAAGGGGAGTTGGAGGGAAAAGGAAAAGTCGAGAAGGAGGGGAGTTGGGCAGCCTTATAGCGGCAGAGTCATGAGATGACGGAGGGGCAGGCACAGGAGAGAGGTGGGGACAGCCTCACTTTCACGCTTGACGTGGCCCTGAGAGCCAGAACGACTGGTTCACAGGGCACGGCACGTCCCGACTCAGTCTCCTTGGACAAGGGAGCGGTGAAGCGACCATGCCCCTATTGGTGTGAGATCCCGACACCATGATGCACGCTCAGCGCAAATGAGGCTAGCATGAAACTATGGAACATGCCCGGATCAGCCAGGAGCCAGTCAGCTCGCCCCGCTGGTCCTGTGATAGTCGCCCGCTATTGACCTCCTTTCATCGTTTGGCCCAGAGGCCATCCACGTCAACGCGCCGAACGAGAGACTGCAGGCTGAATCGCACGGTCGAGATGTCACAGTGTCAGGGAGGCAGGCCCCGCGCTGCAAGTGCATCACGCAGCAAACCGGAAGGTGTCAAGGCGCGCAAAAAAGTACGGCGACGGAGGTGATGCATCGACTTGATTTGCTTTGATTAACTTACGAGTCCTGGGGGCCGCTCGAGAGAAGCACGGACAGGTTGGGCAGCAACGCAGCCGGAAGCGCCCACTAATATGGAAAATTTTGGAGATTTCGACTCAGGAACCAAGATGACTTTCTTCATTTTCTACAATGACAGCTATCTGAGAGACCTAGAGCTGCGTTCATTCGTCAGTTCATAGAACAAGCAACAAGCGAGTAGGAAAACAATGACGAAAGAGCTGTATCAGATAGAAATGGTGATGGTACTGTTTGTCGTTCATGAAATTTCAGGTGAACTATGCTTTGAAGGTATGGTGCTCATCATAAAAACAACGGGGCCGGCAAGCCTCACTGGAAGGAGGATCAGGATTTGCTTTGCTTACCTTGAGAAAGATGGATAATTGATCGAGAAAAGCGGCTCAAGCACGCTGTCGGCTTTCATTCATCCGACTTCCAGCCTCGTCGAACAACAAATCATGGCGACACTGGTAACAAGACAAGACCAATGGCTGGCTGGAGAGCTCAAGCCTCGAGGGTGTATCCTCATGAGTTGGCTTCAGCCTTCAGCCTTGCTATGTTGAGTCGTCATCATCAAAATTGATGCAGAGGGAAGTTGCCCGGGCTCAAAAACCGAATTTTGTGGACGAAATAGTGGAAGCGAGTCACGTGGACATCCTAATGAAAGTGTGGCTTCAATGTGGCTAGGGCCTCAAGCACCAGCCCCGGAACAACAGACACGACGTTGTTCCACGAGCGGGCAGTCTTTCTAGGTGTACAGCTCCCTCAGATCTGATCAAAAGGGGAGCCAAGAAAGGAGTTGAAAACAGCACCTGGTGAGAAGTTTGGGTACACAAGGCCTGCATCGACATCGGTATTTAGCCCTAAATGTTCACCCACGCAGTCGTCCGCATTCGCATTTGTTTCCTCGAATACGACGGGTTGCCCGTAAATCCTTACGGGAGACTTTTGACTTTCCTTCGCGTTGTCTGTCCAAGGCACGCTGGTGCGGTCTCGAGCTTGGGGCACTGAACGTCTAGTAGCCTGATTGCCTCTGAATTGTTGTATACCCCGATGAGCTTGTGGTAGCCAGCCGAATGGGGAATGACTGGATTGTAATGCTGGAGATCCAACTAGGTTACTCTTGCTCTGCTGACCGAAAATGTCGAATCCGGATCCAGTCTGGGATGAAGACCCAAAAAGGGCTCTCGTATCCGCACAGGCTTCAGCACTTTCTCCATGCCCCAGTTGACCTTGCAGGAGCTGTGTGGCTGTCCTCTCCGCTACTGGTGAAGAAACGATGAACCTTCCTTGGCTGTCAGCGAGCTCTTGCTCGTCAATGGTGAAACGTCTCCGGACAGGCGACTCCGGCTGGGGGATGACGAGACTGCTCTCGTTAGATTGCCGTGGCTCCATTCTAGGTTCGTCCGAAACCCAATCCATTGAGCCTGATGGATTTCTATGCAGGAGGGCTTGTTCATCACCTTGTCTCTCAGCCATAGATGGGATCTCGGTCAGATAACGAAGCTGCGGGTCGTTTGAGAGCATGGATAGCCTGCTCGTGCTCCTCGCGCTTCTGGCTGCGCTGATTTCGCCCCGAGGAGGGCTCCCAGCGTTGACTCTCTGATTTGACCCAAAAGAATCCGCATTCAGCAACATCGGCTGCGATGAACCCGCACCGGGATGACTGTCCTCTTTCATCGCAGCATCTTGTTGTCTCGGTACAACATCCTCCCCACCCAAACGACGCCCATCAATCCTTATCTCCAAGTTATAGGGAATATCTCCTTCAGCTTCCAAGATTCCGCCCTGTCGAGCTCTTTGCGGCTTCATTTCCGAGGTATTCAGCCGCTCATGATCATCCTTAGTAAGTCGTCTTCGTTTGCCAAACCTCTCTAGATCTTCCTGCGGTGTAAAAGCCACTTGAACTGGCCGCGCGGCGCCCACGGCGCCCCAGTCCGTCGTTTCGAGTAGTTGACGCTTCATTCGTTCTAAACGGTCGAGTGGCTTTGGAGCTGCGGTAGATTTATCACCAGTGCTAAGCGGTGGCTTAGAAGGCAGAGGAAGGTGCTCGGGTACCCTGTTCCTTTTCTGCGGATGAATGGATCAGGATGCTTCGTCTTGCATAGAAATACGTAGGTAGCATCATTCTCACATCTAAGCTTGCAACATCACCCAGGCTCCTCTCATCTCCAGTCTGGTTCCGGGCTGTGCTGTTGAAGAGAGTGATTTGATGGGGGCCGCAGCCTTTACTGGCTGCGCTGGGCCTGCCGAATGTCTGCTTGCGGGATTTTGAATTGACCTCGGAGTGACGGCGGAGTCGGCCTCCTGTCCAGTTCATTTTGGAATTCGAATGATATTTCCTCGCAGTATATGGCTCCTAGTCTATTGAAGGGGGCTGCTGTTGTAGAATGGTGGATGATGGATGGAAAGGTAGTAAAAGGTACCTTATCATGTGATAGGTGCGAGACGTTGTAGGTAAGTATTTTTCAAGAAGCTTGCTGATTACTTTTCATACTCAAGGCAGGTAGTCTTCATGTAACATCATTCTAGCTCGAGAGTAACCGTTTCCCTTTACTCATACGGATACACGTTCCATAGCAGTAGAAGAGCATGGAAAGACATTGTCTGATCAGCGGCAGGGAGGAGACGGCAGGGATGAACAATGGATCTATGCTATTATCTTTTGCTAAAGGTAACCTATATTTCCTACAGCTAACGGCATCTCAGAAGTTCTATGAATTTCAAAAAGACAAGAATGGGTATTTGTTAAACCAACAAGTAAGGCATGTTCTAGATTTCTAATATTGCTCCTGGTTCACAAGACCTTCCCTGTGACCCTGTGTAGGCGTGAGATCAACCTCCACAGGCCCAAAGTACTCCGTAAACACTGCTTTCAAGTCCTCCTCAGCCAACTGCATATGATCACCCGAAAGCGTACCAAACTCCAATGCCCCCTTCTCATCCAACTGTCTCAACCCCAACCAGTCCTCCTTATAGATGTCCCTTTCCCGCAACGGCGTCACCTCCCCCGTAGTAATATTGACCTCAGCAAACCACGAGCTCTCCTTAGGATGCACGATAGTGTCGTCCTCAAACATGAACATCGCAAACCGGTTCAAGCTGCTCAAGTTCTCCTTATACGCCACATTCTTCAGCACGCGCTCGTTGTTCACATCCGCTAGGAAGTTGCTGTTCTCCAAGTACTCGTCCAGCTCAGCGGGGTCCCGGAAGTACTGCGCCGGGACAAAGCGCGACTGCACGAGATTAGACCAACGTCCGACACGGAGCAGGGCCTCAGCGCCGCGGCAAACAAAGTCGGCCCAGCTGCACGCCTGGAACTCGACGATCCCGTTGTGCTGGCTGCCGAAGGTAACTAGGTTCCGGATCGGGGGGTTGTTGCATCGCTCGACGTAGGCGCGAAGAAATTGTCCGCCCTGAGAGAAGCCTAGGGCGTTGATTGCGGGTGCAGTAGAGAGGATCGGCTCCGCGGCGAGCTGGGCGCAAACGGTGGAGACTTGGTCGGTAACATTGCCGAGGAACGTGGCTTGACGGTCGCTGGATGCGGAGTCGCCGATGTGAATGATGTGTACGTAGGTTCCTGGGTTGGTGGACTCTGCGAGCGACGCGACCTCTCTGAGGCCTTCGCGGGTGTAGTCATCGCCGAGGCCGTGCCAGATCACGAGCGGGAGAGGGGCGAGTTCGGACGGAGTTGGGAGGGCGGCTGTGAGGAGAGGTAGAGTGAAAAGGAGGATGGAGGTTAGGAGCCGCATATTGAAAATGAATGAGATTAATTCTATGAGAGGTAGGTGTACGGGGAGGACCCGATAGAAGTGAGAGAAGTGAAGTCAGTCAGTAATTATGGAGAATGCGGAGAAGCTCCCGACGCACACCCGAGTCACGTTCCACATGTGATCCGATATACTTCCGACCGTGGATGACTGGGGACTATCAAACCTCGAGGATAAATATCCCGAAATACGTACTAACAGAATTACTTCGAGGATGGCGGAAAGAATGGCCAATAATGTTCGATGTTCAACAATCAGTCTATAGAGCAAGCGTGAATTCATGGCCGCAACAAAACACATCTTCGATTGACACCAACAGCCAGAAGAAATACAGTATCAAGCTAAAGAGGTACGTACAAATCTATAAATTTCTCCACACTGAACCGTTAACAAGAAACTCAAATAACAGGGATATAGAATAAAGGAAATCTAATGGGTGCAGACCGCACAAGGAATGAACACCCAGCCTTCCAACAGGCAAGGATTGTAACGCAAAGTGAATTAAATATGTGCAAGAGCCAGAAGGACAAAAAAAACAAGCTGCCTGGGGCAGCCAGCAGCCACAAAATTCCGAGATAGAGGAAGGAAAGGTAGAAAAAGAAAGTCAGGATAGGTCGACTAGTAAGGCGGGCGTCCAATCCCGCCGCTCACACTGCGTCGCCCGCTGTAGTTGGAAGCAACTCTTGGTTGAAGAGTAGAAGCTGGGTCTGATGATGATAGAAACCCATCTAGGAGTTTCTGTACGTCGCGTCGTTGGGCACTTTCTTCCACCTCCTGCAAACCGTACGGTTGAGCTCCTGTGGACTTACCGTTGATCGCGACCTCTGGTACTTCAGCGCCGTTCGCCAATCCGGCCCCCGTTCGAGATTTCTGTCTGTGAAGAGTCTTGCCCTCCACAGAATTGCTGGACTTTCCGTTCAGCGTGCCCTGCTTACGTGATGAAGCCGTCGAGGGACGGTCTGATGTGGGCAGGGAGCGCTGAGAGTCACTTGGAAATCCGCCCGGGATAGAAATGCCATGCGGAATTGGCGGCACTGGAGGTATCGAGTAGGAAGATGTCCGAGACGTGCTTGACGGGTGGCCATAGTAGCCTCCGTTGCTCATTAGAGCCCTAGGTGTTTCCATTCCATCACTATCGGGGGGCTCTTGCCCATCTCGCGTAGGCGGTCGAATTGAAGCTCCGTCCCCTTCAAATTCTGTGGAAAACCCGCTGACCATGCTCTCGCTACTAGAGGATATGATGCTTCCGTTGGATGCGTCTAATCGCCCCCGCAATGGACTCAATCGCCTGTCCCTGTCTGGGGCCTGTACAGAAAGTACACGCCTCAACTCGTTCACACGAACCGGGGAGTCTCTGCTCGAGCTATTGTTGGGGGTCATGGTTTTGTCTGGCATGCTCATACGGCGAGAGCTTTGTAGACCTGCCGTCGCAACGTGGGGTGTAGAAGGTGAGTTGGTTGAATTGGAACTACCAGTGCCATTAACATGCGCATGGCCGCGCACAGGCAAGGTTCCTGTCCTTGACCCATTGAGAGAAAGAGCCTCGGCCTTCTCTCGTTCTGCGGCTTCTAATGCACTTTGCTTGGTCCAGGGCGATAACATTTGTTCTCTAACCACTGATGGGAGAAGATCGCCTGGGTGAGGGTTTGCAGATGATAGATGTCCTCCTATTACCGGCTTGCCCAAATTACGTCCTGGGGACGTTGGTGGATCAGGAGCAGACAAAGTACGGTTGTAAGACTCCTCAATCTGGCGGACGAATTCGTCAACGCCGCTCTTGAACGAGGTCATTGTATCCGTTGCCCGAGTATTATAGCTGACAGCATGTTGATCATCTCTGATAATGCTTTCAAGAGTAGGCAAGGAGAAACCGATGCCATCCAGCCAAATGGCTCGGGCTCTTCTGTTTTCGACTTCGCTCACTATCTCCTGTCCGACCCTAGAAGTATCAAGGTCGAAAGTCTCCGAGAGTACCCATAGGTACCCATACACCAAACTCCCAATGTTCAATTTAGCTGATGGTGTGCCTAAACTCTGAGTGGTGGCCATGTCGTCTTGAAGTTTCAGTATCATCGGCAGTCCAAACCTAGCCGCGTTGATACCGAGATGTTGCACAAGGCTGGCTAGAAGTAGGTGAAGTATCCGAATCTCGGTCTCCTGTGTCGGACGCTGGAGGGCGACTTCGTAAATCGTCAAATGCAGCAAACGAAGAAAGTTTGATTGTGCCACGATAACGGCCTTTTCCCTCTGATGCGCCCCCGTTGCTCGTTTAGCACCTCTTTCTGAAGCGTCCGAGAAATCACGCCTCGCCGACATTATAGCAGTTTTGGTTGATCGATCCTTCAGCTTCAGGTCGCTTTTGTTCGTTTCTAGTTTCAGCCAGTCTAGGAGTGCATCCACGTAAGCACATCTAACCTCCTTTCGTGGATCTTGGAGGAGCCAGTGGGTTCCTTCCCAGACGTGGATTCCAACAGGGTTCCGCGATTCAACACCGGCTGATGCCATATGCCGTTGAGAATTCGCCACCAATAGAATGTTTTTGATAGCACGAAGGGCGCACACTTTCGCGCTTGTTGAGAAAAAAGAAGTTGGATTTGCTTCCGAGAAAAGCCCGTCTAGCTGTTCAGGTACTGCGGGCGACACCTGCTCTTGGCCATGCGGCGGTTTAATGCGGGTCAAGATAGCCCTGAGCATATCGACAACCTGGTCTCCGTAGTAGATGTGTGTGGTGAGATCTCCGATGCATTTTTGGAGGAGTAAGAGCAGGTCTTTCTCCTTGTGAGAAATTTCGATATCGTCGTCGTTTTCGGACTTTTCGTTTTCAGCCGAGTGTTCCTCAGTTGTTTTCGCGGATGTCGGTGAGACCACCATTGCCATATACCGCATCAGCCCAAGCAAAACATCAATCACGCTGAGTCCAATCATGTTCACCGATGATTTCAACAGGTAGTCGATGATATAGATTACAGTAGAGGCCTTATCAAGCGTCCTTTCCTTGGGCGGAATTTCGAATAGGGCCTCCATGGCAGCAGTTGAAATGATGAAACGAGCCTGAACGGGGCACCATTTGGCCACTAATTCAATCAAAGATGTGGCCCAATTGTTTTCGTCGGTGTTCAGGGACAAGTAGGTGTTGGTCTGTTGCCCTTTTCGTAAAATGAAATCCAGTACGAGCCGTGTAGTGTGGCGGATCTGACCGCGGCTGCTGCCGTTGACGATTATCTGTTCCAGACAGCGCAGGGCAAGCAGTCTCATATCCAACTCAGCTTTCTTGTCGAGGTCCGCAGTATTCTGAGCTGCCAGTGCCGGATCTCCTTCTGCGGTGTCAACGGTTTGCACGGTAACTGCGCTATACCTCCGGCGTACCGCTGGATCCGGCGCATTTCGTTCCGCTTCTTGAAGCTTGCGCTCAAGAGATGCGATTAGTGCGTCTTCGCCGTTGTAAAGATTCTCTAGAATCACTGGTAGTATTATCCGCAGTGAATCACCGCCATCTGCAGTCAAGCCAGCTTCAGAGCTAACTACTCCTTTGACGGCTCGTAGGCCTGCATTCTTCCATCGTATCGCTTGCGGGGGGCTCGTAACCTTTGACTGAGGCTGGTGGTCTTCATGAGCAAATCCCGCATATATTTGGACGACTTCCCGGTATTGGTTCGCAAAGTCCTGTTCAGCGGATAGCGCAGCCATGTCCTGGTGCCGGCAGAAAGTCTCGAAGGTCGCTATTGAATCCTCTACCATAGATATATCGCGAGATCGAAGCACAGTCTCGATAACAGTTAGAACAGATCGCGCGAAGATCGGTAAATCGCGGGGAACTTTCTCGATGAGCGCGCTGAGGATTTGGAGCGTAACTTGGACATTCCTAACAAGAAAGCTCAATGTTAGCAAAAACAGATAGAAGGCATGGAGTTAGGATGTGGTTTATTGGTCTTGGGGCTCCCCTCACTCACCCGATCTTACGGCGCCAGACATCTCGAGCGGCTCTTTTCTCCAGGAAGGCGCTGACTTTGGGCAGCTTGCTGCGGCGCGTGCTCACATAGTAGAGAAGATAGGAAAGTTCGCTGGAGTTCGGCTTGACATCTTGGACCCCCTTGGTATATTGGGGGTAGCACTTGAGCACCAGTACTTGGTGCTTCGGCCGGCATTTTTGACGTACAGTTTCCATCGGCATGTTGAGATAGTGTCCGTACGAGATCCTCCAAGGTTCCGAATACCGGTTTCACGAAGACAGAAACTCCCGATCAGTCTGTTGTGGGAGTTCAATAATGACGGAAAAGAATGAGGTAAGCGGAAGCGAGCGGGCTTGAGTGAGATCGTTGTTATAACATCGGGGCTCAGGAGAGCTTGATGTCACCTTGCAGGTGTGATGAGCGGAGATTGGTGAGATTGGTGGGCGAGGGGAGTTCGCGGTCAGTGCGGATACTGCGGATCGTCAAGGAGAGAGAAGATCCATCTGCAGAGGAAGTTCAGCATGCACTGTGGTCTTCCTATGCGCAACAATGTTGCGAGAAGACGACAGTTGTCGGTTGGGAGATCAGGAGGGAGGTTCGAGGGGAGCAGGGAAATAATCAACGTGGTTGGGTCGGAGAGTCGGAAGTTTCACCCTGTCCGCGGACCAGACTAGACGATCAAATTTCCCTGAGGGGAGAAGTCTAGGGCAATGAAGCAGATATTAAAGAGGATGTAACTGATATTTATGGGGTTTAATAATAATCTTGTTCATCCTTCTAAGCATTGTGGTTTGTATGTACCACTCAGGCGGCCTTGGTTCCTTCCTGTTTGATCGGAACAATCGTCGTCAGCGCCAACTCAAACGAATATAGCTGCGACTGAATATCCTCAAGACCCAATCCGATGTATGATAGTATGTTTGCTTGACAGTCCTCGTTCTTCAAAGTCAACCAGTGCGTGACTGTAGACAGTTTCCCCTCAGAAGGATAGAATCTGCGCCGTATACCTCAGATTTCCAAGCTCCGCACACAGAATTACTTTTGGCTGGGTAAAAAGCACAGATACACTCCCTCGGAAGCTCGGGGACTAGGGCGAACTGACAGCTTTGCGCGTGCTCGCGTGTTGCTGTTCCCCTCGTTCTAGAGACAGCCTGTGCCAGCATCGACGATCACAGAGAGGTTACCTCGGTCACACATGAAGCACCCGGAGCCCAAGCAGAGCGCCAGTGCACGACAGCGCCCTCGCAACAAACACCAATATCAACAACAGAGATGCGGAGTATGTCCCGTCAAGTCATAAGCAGATCACGCTGGACGGCATATCTCGGAATAATAAAGGCCTCCCATTTGCGGGGAGTTCGTCCGGTTTCCAGCCGACAGGTCCATCGTCTCCCAATGGCGAACAAGAGCGCTATGGAGGTGCAATGCCTGCCACAATAATCGTAATCAAGATTTGGCATCTTGGTTTTCACTGTTTCCCTGACCCGCTTTGTTTTGCTCCGCTTCTTGTTCTCCCGATTCCGCCGCGTTCTGCTCGCCGCCGAAGTCCACCCCCGCCAACCCTTCAATCACCTGCGGACGGATGATATCACGACGAAAGTTCTCTTCTTGGAGGAGTCGCAGCGAGCGCAGGGTTGCACCGGGATGTGTCAGGAATTGGGAGTATTCGGGCGTCTTCCAGTAGGAGTAGAGATAGGCGAGGTAAGCTGCGAAAGCTTCGGCGTCCGGGTCTGAGTTGTCGTCATTTACTTCACTCTCGTTGCTAGACTTCGATATTCCTAGAAGGCTTGGGTAGTTTACTGCGAGATGGGATAGGTAGTACGGGTTTGCGAGTGAGGAAACGAATTCAAGCTCGAGTGTGAAGCGAGGATTTGTGAGGGTCGCCGGCGGTGGCTGCGCTTGATCTGGGGGTTGGGCCATGATGATGCTCAGGTGAGGCTTTCCTTGTCAGGATTGAGAAGCTCGAGCGTATGTCGGCAACGTTTTCGAGCTTCTCGGAGTTGTCGGGCGGAGAGTGGGAGGGTCTTGTGCTGTAGAAAGAGTGAAGGCTAGCAGCTAGGCTAGTCCGCCAAGACCGGAGATGCTCGCGTTGGCCGCAACGCAGGCCCGTGCTCTCCGCGACTACTACCTATGACATACTCCGCAGTTGCCAATCCACAACAGCCGCATATACTCCGGAGTACGAGTGGTTTAGTGAATAAAACGAGCTATGCTACCCATGTATAAAGTTATTTACTTTGAGATGAGCTTATGTACTTCTTCTCCGGGGTACCGGTGAGTTTTCAGATTATTTTCCCTCCGCCCCGAATTCCTGGACTATCCACGCACACCAGTTTTCAAACGCAGATTTCCATTCAGCCATACGAGAAGCCTTCAGTCCATCTCCGCGACCATCAATCCCCTGGAGCCACTCGGAATCCGTTTCATCCTCAAACGCTGCCCATCGGATACTATCCTCCGCCATCGTCGCAAGTCCCGCAAGCCCCGTGTTTTCGAAGGCCGCCGTAACCTGGTAAAAGTCATGGCTGAGCCCGTTTTTCCCGTGGCCAAGAACGGCCGGATCATCATTATTCAAGGAAACGGCCACACCCCGCGCCAGGAGTGCGGGCATTGGGTGCATCAGTATATTTGAAGTTAGGCGGAGGACTTCATGCGAGATCGGACACATCTCAATAAGGATCTTCTTGTCTTTCACGAGGTCAATGAGGAGAGGGTGTTTGTATAGCGAGAAGGCGTGTCCGATTCTCCGGGAGTTTAACAATATGGCGTCTACCAGGTTGCTGTCGGTGCTATCGCCGTCTCCTAGGCATTCGCCAGCGTGGAAGAAGAAGGGTATTTGGAGTTGTTCATCAGCGCATTGCTTCTGGAACCATTTGGCGAGTGGGAGAAGTTCAACCAGAGGACGACCTGCGTCTTCCTGGCCGACGAAGTCAAAGCCCGCAATGACAGAGGGGTATGCCTTCTTACAGTCCAGGCACTGGATCATGGACTCTCTGATAGGTTCATCGGGGAAACTCCGTATGGCGGTCCAAATGATCCTTGCACCCCAAAACCCGCTGCCTTGAGGTGAAGACATATAAGCATTCACTTCCTCCTGGAAGCATTGCAAGAAGTAGAAATAATCAGACTCGGGCACGTCCGAGCGGTTTCGGTAAAAGGGACAGGGAGCTAGACGCAGTTCAACGTATTTGATGCCGTCCTCATGAAGTTGCTGCAACAGCCTGGGTATGCACCGTCGAAAAATGGATTCCGTAAAGAACAGTCCGCCAATGGCGCCGAAACAGGACTGGAACTTATTCCACACGTCCTTAATCCCATGATGATGTTCCAAAGCCTCTTCTTCATTGATAGTCATCCGTGAAACAGCCCATGCCTTGAACGCTTCCACGCCCCCCGGATACGCATTTGCCGCAACAGCAACTGGCACAAGCTGGTCCGGAGTATAGTTTGCGAGCCAAATATTCGTCTCGGGCTCACTCTTCTTCTGCACGCTCTCAGCAAACCCAGGCCGATAAAGAAACTGGAACGGCTCCGACCATTTCCCCGCAGACCCTGTTCCCGGACACAGCGGCGCCGGACTCGAGATGTAGAACCCAGGTAGCTCAATCGCCTGCTGAACCATCCAGTCAATATCAATCATGGCTTCCATATGCGCATGCAGCAGAGACCCCTTAGGCATAGCACTGATGATCTTCCACAGCGCGGTCTTCTCCATGCGCTCCCTCGACAGCGCAAAGGACATGCCCGGGAACATAACATCTTTCAAGTCAATTTTGCCCTCGGCCACAGTCGCAGGAGTCCACACCGACTCGAATTCCTTCCGGCGGATATCCGCCAGCACTTTCGCAGCGGCTTTCGCGACCGGCGACATGCGCTGCTTGAAGGCGTAGTCATGCCGACTGGTTTTCTCCTGCTCGAGTAACGCGCTGCGTTTCGAGAGGTGGGCTCCGATGGTATCTTGTGCCATGTTGCTGCAGGTGGTAATGTCGAGTGGCGTGCCTAAGGAAAAATCTTGGGTTTTCAGGTACGGAGTTCAGGCCACGCGGAGATCCTGTACCTAAACGAGAATGGGGTTTTTTTTGTCGCCAAGCCGATAGCCAGAAGTACCGTTGCAACGTCGGGTAATTGTCCTCGTGGTTCTAAACTACCTTTAGGCTTATTGGCGGGTAGTATGTGAGAATGATGCAGGGGACATAGCGAGTTATTGATTGCTTATCGGTTGACCCCGGGCCAGGGCGCCTTAATCGAAAGCCAACAGCTCGTATGGATATCGGAGCTTGCCGCAAGAAAACCAGACCCAGCTTGAGCTTGAACACAACAATACACTCTCTAACGTAAGAACCGAGTTGGAGAATATGATATTATCATTGTTCACGAGACTGTCGTTCTCCCGTCATTGGCGGCTTGCAAATGGATGGTTTTCGGTTGCTGTCTGTGTGGGTTGGTGCTTGCCGTTATATATTGTGGCCGGAAAGATTGTTAATCAACAAACATCCCCAAAATTTAGGGGTACAGGGGAATCAATTGCACCTGTCATAAGCTCTGACAAGCAGAAACGCGATTGACCATTATTGACGAACAAATAAACCTCTTCGAGCACAAGTTTCCGCCACAGTCTTCATCTAGGGCTGGCTGCCTAGACAGGGTAAGTCTACTGGAGAGCTTCGGCTCAAGAGCTCGCACTGCCTCAAAGACAGTTTACTGCACTTGCAAGCTATGCGAGCATCAGGCTAGAGAAGCGTATGTTCTGGTCTTGAGAAATTATCGTGAGTGACAGTGAAGGCAGTGTACTTAGGGCTAGCATCACTCCACTATGGAGAAATGGTGTATACTGGCCCTGATCCTCCTCAATGTATAGAAAGAGCTCAAGAAACGCGCGCTGGAGCCATTCAACAAATTGCTGCACAGGGATGAGCTTCTGCATCGTTGTATACTCCCCGTCGCCGCCAAGTCCCCTTGCCCTCAAGGTACGCGCTTTAGGACAACATGCAGGTCAGTGAGAACCTTGCAAGAGATCGACAGGGCTGAGGATAAGCTCGAATAACAAGCTTTTGGTGCAGAAATCGTGAGCCATCTATAATGTATAGCAGTCATAGGGATTACGTTGAGTCTATTGAGTTTGGCCTCCGTATAGTTCGCACAGTCCGAAGTGAAAATCCATATCACATATCAGCTTCTGATACAAACCCGGAAGATCGACAGGGGCTCCAGGTGCGGGGAGTCTGAGCGGCTGTTCATGCACAAAGCTTCTAGAAGAGTACTGAGAGAGGTCTGGAGCATGAACGTGCACCATAGTACCATGAGATGCCTGCTAATCCCCGGACCTCGTTTGCTTGGCTGGCAGTTAGACATATCTGCGGGTCATCTAATGGCTTACACAGATATCGAAGAGATAATCGCAAGTAAGGCTTGCGCGGTTTAAAGGTGCTGCCCATTCCCTTGGTTGAGTTCTCAAGCCAACGGACTATCTTAGCGGTCGGTAGTCATGATCTAGTCAGGCCATAGCCCACGAGGGGCGTCGTTAGGAACTTCGTCTTTTCAATTGAGCTCAACTAATTGCTCTGTGTCCAACGAGCAAGAACTGTAAGCAAGCGCTCTATACGTAGAATCAGTACTTCTCAGACTAGTGCTTCCGGCCTAGGTGCCGGTTTAGGACCAGTAGAGCATCCTTTCATGTGAATTGCGCCGGTGGACCAGAACAACCTATCACCACACCAACCTCTAATTTCCGAGATTCAGCCAGATGTATTCCACGCAGAGCATGGCCTATCTGGCGCTCGAGATTGGTGGAGCTTACTCCGTACCACGAGCTGCACCGCATGATGTGAGATCGCATCGGATGCATGTTAAAGAAGGTCGAGCATCGGTTACGCCGAAGAATTCTTCCTGGCCCGCATCGCAACCTTCCATGCATTGCCCCCACTCGCCTAAAACCGACTCGAGTTACTTTCCGATCGCGCGACAGAGACAGTGCGAGGAACGAAGGCAAGGCGTGGACGCACGTGTAGGGGCATACCTGGGCAGGCGATACTTGGCGCCAAGCAGCCCGCCGGCCGTGAGTCCAATCCAAGCTTCATGGCAATGGTTAGCTGCCGCACGTGGTTGCCGTCCGTGCTTCTCATTCGCGTTGCCTGTCCTGAACTCTCTGTGCGTCACATTGCCAAGTCCTGCTAGACAGGGTCCTGAGATGGCGTTGTTATCACTGTTGCTACTTGGGCCTGGATCCTGGAGCCGGGCGGAATCAGGTTACGAAATCCTTTCCAGCTAAGCACATAGCTCGCAGCTGCCATCGGAGCACAGCCCATCGGGGGTCGCCCCGGAGCTTGTCTCTGGACTGGGGATAAATAGAGGCCTTCGTCCCCCCTGCTTGGAACCTCTGTATCACCACTGCCGGTCTGATTCCGTTGAGAGCGCTTCACGACCATCATGAAGCCTACATCTTTCGCTGGTGTGGCCTTGTTTGCCTCTGGCGCATTCGGACAATACTTCCAGCGTCTCGGAGGTTGTCCCTCCCTGGGCTGCGTCTTCCCGCCTGACCAGTAAGGCCCTTCTGCATGCAGCTTTGGCAGGTGCGACAAACACTAACATCGGAGCCCCAGGGCTGATTTCCTTCCCGGACAACACTTTGATATCCGCCTTGAGGTTCACTCTCCCGTCAATGGATCTGAGGCACGCGATGGCGTCCCCGACCCCAACTTCAAGTTCACTATTGGCAAGAAGGGCCAGGAAGGTATCGCAGTGACTGAGTTCTTCGACATTGAGGATTCCGAGCTCGAAAACTGGCAGTTCAGCTGGTATGAGGGTAAGAGAAAGCTCCATGGAGTGGATCGTGTCTGAAACTAATTGACTGCAGACTTGTTCGCCCAGGATGCCGAGAAGCCCTCTATTGTCAACGTCACCTCCAAAGCTTACAGGAACATTGCCCTATACGAGCCCGGCGAGTATGAGGCTATTCTGTCTTACTACGGCGAAGAACAGACCGTTGCCAACTGGCTTGTGCGTGATATCCCCAAGAAGCGCCGCGCTAAGAACGTTGTCCTCTTTATCGGCGACGGAATGACCACCAACATGATCACTGCTGCTCGTCTGATTGCGCACAAGAGCATCAACGGAAAGTACCAGACCAAGCTGCAGCTGGACAAGTTCCCCGTCCTCGGTCACCAGATGACCCACTCCATGGACTCTTTCATCACCGACTCTGCTAACTCCGCCGCTGCCCTGAACGGAGGCCACAAGACCACCGTCAACGCCCTCGGTGTCTACGCGGACTCGTCCGAGGACCCCTTTGACGACCCCAAGTTCGAGCTTCTTGCTGAGATCTTCCGCCGCCAGCACAACGCTGGTATCGGAATTGTTTCCACTGCTTTCCTCGCTGATGCCACCCCCGCTGCTCTGACTTCTCATACTCGTCTTCGTGGCGAATATGACCATGTTATCAGCAGCTACCTTGAGGGTATCACGAACTACACATGGACTGAGTTTGACGGCCCTGACGTTCTCTTCGGTGCTGGTGCCGAGAACTTCCTCACTAGCGAGGACGCCCCTCGCGACTACTACAAGCTCTTCTCCGACAAGGGCTACAGTCTTAGTTTCAACAAGACCTCCCTCGAAGCTGCATCGAACGACGACAGGGCTCTAGGTCTTTTCTCCATCTCAAACCTTCCCACCTGGCTCGACCGCAACGTCTACCAGAACAACCTCAAGAACCAGTCCAACCACCCCGATGGTACCGGCCGCGATGCCGACGACCTCCCTGGCCTCAAGGAGATGACCGTTAAGGCCATCGACATTCTGGACACGCGTCACAGCGAAGAGGGTTGGTTCCTCATGTCCGAGGCCGCGAGTATTGACAAGCAGATGCACACACTTGACTATGACCGTTCCCTCGGTGAGCTCCTTGAGCTCGACGATACCGTCCGCGCCACTGTTGAGAGGCTTGAGAAGCTCGGTATTCTCGAAGACACCCTGATCGTTGTCACCGCTGACCATGGCCACGGTTTCGATGTCACTGGTGCCGTTGACACTACCTACCTTGAGGAACACGAGGACGACCGTGATAAGCGCCGGGCTATCGGTGTCTACCAGAACTCCGGTCTCTCACAGTATACTGTCGCTGGCTCCAATGCTCTTCGGTACTCCGAGGGCGTTCACTTCCCTGCCCGCTGGGACCCCCGCTATGCTATTCACGCTGGTACCGTCGCTTTTCCCGACCACCGTGAGAACTACAAGGTGCACAAGGACGGCCCTCGCACACCCGCAGAAGAGGGTGGTGATGGCACTGTCTACGCCAGCTACAAGGATGCTGTCAGTGGCTTCTTGATCAACGGAACCCTGGCGCCCAATGCTGACCAGGGTGTTCACTCCTTGACCGATGTTCCTGTTTACGCTCGCGGTCCTTGCCAGGAGTTATTCGGCGGTACCTTCAACTCTGTCGATATTTTTTTCAATATCGCCGAATGTCTGGGCTTGGCCGAGACCAAGGGCGGAAGCAGCGACAGCGATGAGGACCACTGCAACTCGAAGAAATAGGCCTATTTATTAATGATAATCAGAACAATTGCTCGAGAGTACTGTCTTCCTCCACCAAGCTGTCGAACCTGTACACTATCCTCAATGTACATATTAGCGGCAATTGAAATCTTCATGCTGTCTCACCTTGTTTCCCTGTTAGAGCAGCCATCGGGTATTAAATTCTCGGGCAAGTGCATGTCTACATCAGCGATGTAACACCCGAAGCTATCAGCATCAGTAAGGAGGATGTAAGCATATTAATATATACTTTTGTACCAAGCCAAGAAAAGATAGCCGAAGATAACGCTTGCGTCCAGGTTCCAGGACGGTCCAGCAATATGATGCCAAGGAACCTTCCTCAGCAGACGACGCCTTCTACCAGCGTCGATGAGCATCGACGCAGGGCGGCACGAGGGGCACGGGGATGAGTAGAATTACTCAAGGTGGAAAATGTAATGACAATCGCTATGGTTGGGCTTGGGGACGGGTTGCTTGGGCGATGCCGATCGAAGGCTGGGCTGGGCCAAATGACGGGCACGCAGCATCACAGGCACAAGGGTGGCACAAGAGAGAAGTCAGGGTACGTAACTGTCTCTGCTATCGTGAAAGATGACATGGTATGTTTGCGTCAATGGGCGCTCGCATTCCTGCCTGCCATTGATGATGTGCCTGCGCTGACTGCGAGTGATATCATTGCGGGAGGAGGAATGTGCCTGGGGGGAGCTGACGTAGACTCGTGCTCGTGAGCCTTGTCCCGACGGTCTGGGTGTTCCTGGCTCCAGTAGTAAGCTGCAAAGCGAAGAAAGAGTGATAGCGATAGTACGGAGTAGTGGACTAGAGACACTTTTTGAATGCCTGAATTTTAAACTCAAAAGACTAAATTGATAATAATAATAATCACGAGACAGCAGTCCGCAACCCCCGACGATCGCTGGCCGCTGCTTCTTCTGTCAACCGTCAAGGGGCTTTCTCTCCGGACTCTCGGCTGGATTCTCGCCTCCGCCTCCCTCTTCGCTCCTCTTTCATACTCCTGCTCTTTCTCTCTCCATCTGCTCCCTAGTCTTTTCTTTTTTTTTTTTCTCTCCATCGCAGAACACACAGAAGAAGCCAGCAAGCACCTTTTGGTCTCGACTCCTCCAGTGCCAAACCCCACTATTGTCATTCGTGCTTAATTCGCACCCCTCCAATAAACGAACCCCCCCCCTGACCGACTCCCGCGGCATCGCCGTTTCAGGACCTCTTGCTGCCCGTCCTCTTCTCCATCGACCTCCTATTCGGTGGCTCGTCCGCTACCTCCTTTGTATCTATCTGTTCGTTTTCTTTGATGAGATCTTCTCTCCTCTACAATCAACCTGCCCTGTCCGTCTTCGAATCGTCGCTGCCTTGCGCAACACAGGCAAAATGAGCGCATCTCAACAAACGACGCTTTCCTACTATCCACCCGGCGTCTCGCTGGGCCCGCAAGGTGCGTCATCTACTTGATTCCTCCTGCTTGTGTTCTTCGATTGTCCAGTGTTATCCATTGTTGCCCCCAACGATCTGTTTCAAGTCAAGGGGCGGCGTCTCCCTGACACGCGATTGCGACGACCTTAAACCCTTTCATCTGTGCTGTATTTGGCTTCAGATTATCGCTAGGTCCTCCGGGTTTTTATTCTGACATACTGACTTTATTTCGTTCGTTTTTCTAGCCTCTCCCTCTCCTTCTCGTCAACAGTTCCCTGCCAGCCTGGGATCCAATAACCCTTTCCGAACTCGTACTCTGTCTCCCTCCAGTTCTACTACTTCAGGCGGCCGCCCCGAACGACCGAGGTCGACGAATCCTTTCCTGGATGATATTGAACCTATTTCTCCCCAATCGGCTCAAAACAACTCTTTGATTGACCAGCAAGACATGACGCAGAATACGCGCGACCTTTTCGTAAGTGTTACTCGGACATGCGGAAGTGAGCAAGCCTAACCGGTCACTTTCATTGGCAATAGGAAAACCTCTCTTTGAATCCAGCTCCTAAAACCAATGGAATGCGACCAGCGCCTCCGCGCCCTGAGAAGCCTCAGCAGAATGTGCCCTTGAAGAGCCGACCACCGCGCCCCACGAGGGAACGTTCCGAAGGGCCCTCTAACGACCCCTTCAATATATTCGCCGATCCTCCGAGCAAGACTAAACCCAGTGGACCTGGTTCTAGATCTCGGGATAGGGAGAGGCGACCTCGTCGAAACTCCGAGTCATCAGTCATGGAGCGGAAGCCGAAGCTTATCGATGATGATGACGAGCGACGACGACGTGAAAGGCGCCGACGAGAACGCGAGGGTCGTCATCGGGACGGCAAATCGAGCTCCAAGAAGAGCCACAATGCCCAGCTCGATATCATTGATAAACTGGATGTGACAAGCATCTACGGCACTGGGAGTAAGCAATCAACATGACCAACTTCAAGAGCTTGATACTGATGAATCTCTAGTGTTCCATCACGATGGACCTTTCGACGCCTGCAATCCTAGTCGCAACCGCAAAGGCCTGCGAGCTACCCCCATGCAAGCATTCCCCAAAGACTCGACCAATATGGCTCTCGGTGGCGCCGGTCCGAACAACGACAGGATAGATCTCGATCGGTTCCACGGCAGAATGGAAGAAGGATACAACGACTTTGCTTCGACTGGTACCGATAACCGCAAGAATGAAGGCGGATCGTTTGATCCCACTTCTCGCATCGATCCAATTCACGGTGCAGCGACCATGGGCTTGGGCACCAGTACCTTCCTTGACGGCGCTCCCGCTAGTCGCGCGGCTATCCGCGAGAACCAGAACGAACAGATGAATGCTCTTAATGGTGCCGGGGGCTTGCAGCGGAAGAAGAGTCTTGCTCAGAGAATCCGAGGTGGTATCAATCGTCCGAACCCACGAGTGACATCTCCGCAGGCTGCCTATGGCTCTCCTTACGCCTCATCTTCCCCGCGCAACGAGAAGAATCCATTCTTTCAAGATTACGATGACGCCTGGGATAAGAAAGGCGCACGTATTAACTCCGAAGAGTCACGAGTGATCCCTGAAAGTGGACGAACCCGTTCATCCAGCAGCCCCAAGCAAGCGACATCTTCATTAGAACGACGGCATACTGATGATCGAGTCAACGGGGTTGACGAAGGCAAGAACGCAGGTGGAGGTGGAGGTGGTTTCATCAATCGCATGAAGAGTCTACGGAAGCCGCCTCAACCCAAAAGACGTGTTACTGATGACTGAACACTTTGATTTCACTCTTCAAAACACGCCTTACCTCGTTTGTACCTGTCGTTGGCAAAGAAGCTGAACTGATAGAGTGCGTTGAAGCGGCACTCATGACAACCATCCCGTCCTCGACCCCGGCCGAGACCCTTCAAGGATGCGAGCGACGTATCCAGTGATCGACCGTGGAACCGAGATGTTCTCTAGAACAACGGATGTACCTTTCCACGCGGCTTTATCTAGGACGCAATCTCTTATCACGATAAATAGCATGGCGAGAAAATTGTGGATACGGGACAATGTACTCTGGTTTTCTTCTTTTCTTCTGTTTTAGCTGCGAGCTTTCAAGCAGCAGCGCACTGTTTTCAGAGGGTGGGCGTTTAATAGGTTTTGATCTTTCTTGATGAGCCTGTGGTTAGGAATCGGTATGAGGCCGGCCTTTATTTGTTTTTCACCTGTCTGGGCTTAACCCCATCTGCTTTTCAACGTGGATTATGGCTAGCTAGCTAAGTTCGAAATGCGATGCATCTGAAACGTTTACCTCGCTGTCGTATTCTACCTAACCTCTATCACTGCATTTGTCTCTCTACCCGAGCACCCAGCAGGCACACGGATCACTAGCCATCAGTCACACATTATCGAGATCCACTTAATGATATTGATCGTAGTACTAGTTTTGGGAGATGTATGTATAAGCACAGACTCAGGGAGATCCCAGAAAGATGGTGGTACGATATCATATTGATCCTTGTGGTATTTATCCCTAAACTCTAACCTAGCAACAGAATATGCATTGTACCCCATAATGACCCCAACGCCCATAAGCCAACTCGAATATTAGATAGAATCAAAGATCGTCGACGTCAACATCAGCATCAGCATCCAACCCAGCAGTCAGCCCAGCACCCCAGCGTCATAAAACAAGAACAAGAAAGGAGAACGCGCGTATCACGTTCGCGAGTAGTGTATCAACCATCAAATGAGCAGCATGCGTATGTATGTATGTGTGTATGAAATCAAATGACCGCAACCCGAAGGACCAAAAACGTGCATCGAGCTTGGCATGGCACGGCAGGACAGGCAATCTACCTCGCCGCCTGCGACCTCCGCTCAAAGGAACCGGGTGCGGCGATGCCAGCTCGTCGCTTCGATTGCGGTTTTGGGCGGGAGAGCGTGTACCTGTTGGTCGCTGTTAGCTTTGTTTCTTTATATGGTTAAAATGGGATGGGGTATGTGACGTACTTAGCAAAGGCCCTTGAAAGAGCGCGCTTCGCGCTAACCTTCTGGCTGCCGATGAACGACTCCACAGTTACAGCGATGGCGCGGTCGATATCTTGAGCGGAGCAGTACTCGGACAGACGCATTTTGCAGAATGCTTCTGCGATGCGCATGATGGCTTCGAGGTGGCGGACAGTGATTGGATAGGCGCCGGTAGCGAGAGACTCGCGACGCATGTCCGCGAAGAGACGCGCGACCTTGTCCTGGTCGATCTGGTAGAGCTTGGGGTGGCAATGTTCCCGCGCGTAGAGGATGTACTTTCGCAGAAGCTCTTGGGGGATTTCGCCGTCCTTCTCCTCCTCGTCATTGCCTATGGCTGTGTCGCGGGCGTCGGACTCATCTGGACGAAGCGGGAGACGGCTGCCCTCATGATCGATGCGGTATCCCTCCTCGTCGATACGTTCGCCATCGGCATTGATGAGGTTGCCGGTTTCATCACGCAGGGGCTTCGTGGGGTTCGCGCGGTGGTGGGATTCGATGACGAAGCTGGCGAGGCGCTCGTCCTCAGTGGGGTCGACGAGGTCACGGACCACGCAGAGAATATCGAAACGAGAGAGAATGGGTTCGGTGAGTTGGACGTTTTGAGAGAAGGGGGCGGTGCTGTTGTAGCGGCCGCCGATGGGGTTGGCGGCGGCAATGACAGCACAGCGGGCTTGGAGGGTTGTGACGATACCTGCCTTGGAGATAGAGATGGTTTGTTGTTCCATGGCTTCGTGGATGGATGTGCGGTCTTGATCGTTCATCTTGTCAAACTCGTCGATAAGGCAGGTGCCGCGGTCTGCGAGAACGAGGGCACCTCCTTCCAGGGTCCATTCGCTGGTCAAAGGATCGCGGCGAACACTGGCCGTTAAACCAACGGCGCTGGCTCCTTGACCAGTGGCGAAGACAGCACGGTGAGCAGACTTCTCGACGTACTTAAGTATCTGGGATTTGGCGGTACCGGGGTCACCAAGAAGGAGGACGTTGATGTCTCCACGGATCGACATTTTGCCCTGCGCTTCCTTGCGGACTCCACCGAAGAGAGAAAGAGCAACAGCTGTCTTCACGTCTTGGTGGCCGTAGATACTAGGGGCGATGGAGCGGACGATCTTCTCAACGATGTCGGGATCGCGAGACAGGGCACGAATTGCACGTTCATCTTCTTCCGTCAGTTGGAAGCCAGCCTGCTGGTCGTGAGATTTGACAACGTGATTGGCCTCAATAATTGTCGCGAAGACAGGGAAGCCGTTCTTGTTGTTGAGCTGTGCGTCGTAGCTGTTGCGGTAGATACCAGTGATTTCGATCTCATCTCCGGGCTTGGCTGTGTCGATGAGATCTGCAAGGAGGATCACTTCACGCTGCCTGGGAAGTCGACCAGCAGGAACTGAACCGGGGGATTCCTGCAGAGTCAACTTCTGGTAGTTGCGGTACACTGTCTTCTCCGAGTTGACGGTGAATGGACCTCGTGATTGACAGTTTTGGCACATTGTGACCTTGACTTCAGAGCTGCTCTCTTGCTGGTAGGGACCCAGAGTAATGTTACACTTTTGACAAATGAACATGACATATTTCAGCTGTGGGAAGACGCCCGTCCGGCGGGTGACTACTCCGCTGACACGAACAAGACAGTTCAGATGAGACTGTCGCAGTTGGCGGAGAGTGTAAACGATGGGGAGGTCGGTGATTCGGACATGGATTTCGTTGTGGATATCGTGGTATTGCGGGTAATGGAACAGGGTGACATCTAGGGCGACCTGATCGAAGACCTTCAGAACTTCGGTGGGTTCGTTGGCAAGGAAGTAACCAAGAACAGCCTTGGTGCTGCTCAAGTGCGTGTACGAGACCTCCAGCGAAGCAGAATTGACCTCACCGAGAGTCTTAATCTTGTTTCCGTAAACGGAGCTACCGGTTGGATCGGTAAACTCTGTCAAAAAGGCCTTGAACTCTCGGTAGATAGAGCGCAGCACTTGTGGCTGTGTAACCCAGTCGGTAATGTTCGAAGATTTGATGTCGACCAGCTCCTCCAAAGAAAGTTCTTCAAGACCGTCGTCGGCCATCTCAATATCGTCGCGATCTTCGTCATATGCGTGCCTGCGACGACGAGGCTGTGCAGTCAAATCGATATCACCGTCTTCGTCGTCTTGTAGGAAAGCTGCGGGCATTCGCCGACGCTGATCAAATGCACGGTCTCTTCGATCCATTTGAGCCTCCAATGCACGTCGGGTGCTAATGTCAAGCTCTTCTTGGTCATCGTCGTCAATGTATCGTCCGCGGTAGCGATCTTCCTTCCCACTCCGGTAATCTCTCTCAAATGTGTCACCGAAAAGGTCAATGCCGTCCTCGTCCTCAGCCATCTCCTCAATGTCATCAATGTCTAGTTCTGCTTCCTCATCTCGCTCGTCCTCGTCATCGTCGAAGGGCAGCATAGGAGGGGACGAAGGGGGCGCTACACAGATTAGGCCATCTGAAAAAAACCCTTACATCTCGAAAACTTACGACTTGAGGGAGGCACCACGGATGAAGCATCGTCATCAGGCTCCCTGGATCGCTTCCGCCGACTCAGATTTCCCAAGCCGCGGTTTGCAGCGGATGTGCTTTGACGGAGGGGTGAACTAGGTTTGTTAGGAAGAACTGAACATGATGGTTAGAGTAGACCGGCGACATACCTCATTGTGCGTGTGATTGTGTATGTGAACCGTCTTGAGAGCTAGACCTCGATGGGGTATGAATTGAAGCAAAACGATGGGTTTGCAAAGGAGGGTCAAGGCGAGAGTAAAGGGAGCAATTTTCGGCTTAGCGCGACACGCCTGCTGTGTGGAACGCGCCCACAACGCGTCGAAAACACGTTGGTCAATTATGCCTAAACGGGGACTAATTGCCCTGACCATGGCCTGGACAACTGTGGGGCGACATCTTGAAGTATGCCTTGGAGCTGTCTTTGAAGATATACCGGCACTGCCCTGGGCCTCGGCAATCTCCAAAGACATTTGAGGTTGCGAGTCTGCGAAACCTCGACCGCAAGGAAACCACTGCAAGCAAACAGGACAAACAAGCGCCTCGCGTCAGCTTTCATCACCCCGGCGTTCTATCTATCCCTCCGACCTTCATCTTTTTCTACCAATTCCTGCGATTCTTGACGAGAGAATGAGTAACGACGAGACTGCCACAAATCCTACGGTTGCTCCGATGGGCAACGGGCAAAATGCCCCGGCCATCAGTCGCCGCCCAAGCTGCAGCTCTCAGAACTCCCAGACGGCGAAGGAGTAAGTGGGAAACTGCCTCGATTCGTACAGCGCGTTGCTGCTTAAAACCACTTGTTGTCGCAGTGCTAATGCGCCTCAGATTCATTGAATCGCAGATGCGCCTCGAGGCTGACGCCCGCGAAGTTCTTCCATATGTAGGCCTTGCCTTCCTTGCGATCTGGTTGTGAACAAAGAACTAACTTTCCAGTCATTCGACTCATGTACACAAACGTTAGGAGCACTACGACAAACACTTTACGCATGCCTGACCTGCAATCCCTCCCCCGAATCTCCTGATGTACCCTACATCCCTGCCGGCGTATGCTATTCCTGCTCAATTTCATGCCATGGAGAACATACACTTGTCGAGCTCTTCAACAAACGCAACTTTGTGTGCGACTGCGGAACGACCCGGATTCCCTCAACTGTCCCTTGTAACCTCCGAATCGACCCCAAGACTGGCACAAAGGGAGTTCGGTCAGAGAAACCTCACGCCGGGAACCAGTACAATGGCAATTTTCAAAACAAGTTTTGCGGTTGTGGCGAGGACTATAATGCACACGAAGAAAAGGGCACAATGTTCCAGTGTCTGGGCTTGGGGACAACCGCGAGTGGTGGCTGCGGTGAAGACTGGTGGCATCCGGAGTGTCTCATCGGCCTTCCGAGGGACTGGTACAAGAAGGCCGACAAGAAAGAAGCGACCGAGAATAATGACCCCGGTCAACAAGATGACGATGAAGATGATGAGACCCCGCTGCCACCGGGATTTCCTAGTGAAGACGACTTCGAAACCTTCCTTTGCTACAAGTGTCTCGAGAGCAACCCTTGGTTGAAACAATACGCCGGCACACCGGGATTCCTGCCTCCAGTATTCAAGGAAGGCGGACTACAGAACGGCATTAAGGAAGAAAGTGCTCCTACCTCAGACCCCCTACCAGCTCAATCCGAAGACCAACCCGGCGATAACGGCGACAATCCTAAGAAACGCAAAGCAGAAGACGATGCCAGAGACCAAGAGGACGTCGAACGTGCCGCAAAGCGAGCCAAAGAAGAACCCCAAGCCCAGGCCGCAACTTCGATCTCCGAAACCAGAGTTGAACGTGAAATAGAAACAGAAAAACAACAAAAAGAAGACGAAGAACATAAACAAAAACAAGACCGACCCCCCAAACACGCCTCTCTCCCACAAATACCCCCAACCGTCCCCTTCTCCCTCTTCCTAAAAGACGACTTCCGCGACCACCTCTGCCGCTGCCCGACCTGCTACCCCAATCTCGCCCCGCACCCACAACTCCGCGAAGAAGAAGAAACATACGAGCCGCCCGTCTCCGACAACGGCGACGCCGACGGCGCCGGAAGCACAGGGACCGGGAGCCTCCTTGACCGCGGCGAGGCGGCACTGAGCAACATTGACCGCGTGCGCGCGATCGAGGGCGCAATGGTCTACAATCACCTGCGCGATAAGGTGAAGGAGTTCCTGAAGCCGTTTGCGGAGAGCGGGACCGCTGTCGGCGCGGATGATATCAAGGCTTACTTTGAGAAGCTGAGGGGTGATGAGCCGCATATTAGGGATGCTGCGGCTGCGGGTAAGGCCTCTGCGGAGGGCGATAATGGTAATGGGGATGGGGATGGGGATGACAAGGGGAATGGTAGACAGGAGCAGAGTGGTAGGTTATCATCCGTCGCATGGGCTTCATCCAGTGCTCTCTTGTTGATTACGTTCGCTAACTTGAGATAGGCTATTGAGTTGTCTTCATTCTATTTACCGGTTTGTATGCCGATTTATGGACTAATGTAATGGTTTTGATCTATGAAGGCGTTGAGGTGTATATCAGGCCAAACGCAATGTACTTTACTTTTTAATGAAAAATGAAGTTGACAAAATATTGACTCTGGTCATGCTCGGTGACAAGATTCATGAATTGGAAATCGTTCTTGCTTATCCGTAATACACTACTCCCTATCAGTGACTCGAATATAAAGCAACCGAGATAACCGAACGATGCCAAAAAGAACTATTTGAAATTCACTTATCATGTGCTATGGTCTATTGTACTTGACTTAACATTCAATCTAGAACAACATACACCAAAGCGATGCTGCGCCAAGAAAACGCTCAAGTGCAACCTAGTATGCAACTCCTTTGAACGCCAAAATCCACCCGCTATCTCATGATGGACTTCGTTGACGGCGCGATGACTACTCCTTCATGCGCTTCGCCGCCCGCCCCATCAAGCTATCATCCGGTAGCCCACTCCGCTTGGTACCCGGAAGACTTCCAGTGCGGATATCATTGTCCTCATGAGTAATGCGGCGGTGAGGGTACTTGCCCTCGAAGCCCTCAAAGCAGTTAGCGGAGATGGGCCCACCATTCTTGAAGTAGGGATGCTGTAGTGCCTCCTCTGCCGTGATGCGTCTGGTCGGATCGTAATCGAGCAGTCGTGATAGTAAATCGAAGCCGTCTTCGCCGGGCGTGCCGATCGTAGACGTCGGGGAGTACCCGCCGTTCTTTAGGCAGTTTTGATACCAATTTCCTAGATTCGAGGTTCGGCTGATGTGGTTTGGGGCGCGAGACATTGCCAATGACTGCAGCTGGTTGAATTCGGGCATGTGCACAATGCCGGGCCAGTTTTCTTTGTTGGGTAGGCCCATGATGTCGATGATCTTCATCATTTGGTTGCGCTGGAACGGGACCGTCTTCTTGCTGTCCATCTTGGCTTCTTCGCCTTTGAAGATTGGACGGAGGGATAGCAGTTCCGCGAATATGCAACCGACGGCCCATAAGTCCACGGCAGGGGTATAATGGCGGCTGCCCATGAGCAGCTCCGGGGCACGGTACCAGATAGTCACGACAACCTTGTCACCGGAGAAAAGCGAATTTAGAGGCTTGTAGAAAAGACGTGCAAGCCCTAAATCACCGATGCGGATTGCGCCACTGGATGTTACTAGGATGTTTGCTGGTTTCAGGTCCCTGTGCAAAACCCAGTTCGTGTGAAGGTATAATAAGCCGTTGAGAAGCTGAAATAGAATCGATCTCACCATAGTCGCAGGAATTGGGTGTCTCTGTGGCTGGGTATGATGATGAATGATTTGCAGCAAGTCATGTTCTGTGTATTCAAACACCATAAAGATGCACTTGTCTTCAAGGATGATCTCCGCGAGTTGCACTACGTTGGCATGATCGAGTTCGGAACAAAGTGCCATCTCTCGGATTGCAGACTGCGAGAGGCCTGTGTACTGAATAATGTCGCCTTCTTTATCAGGCTTGAATCTGTCTTTTGTTAGAATCAATACAGCATTACGACTGGGGTCTCTGACTTTTTGATAGCGAACTCGCCACCTCGCCCATCTCGACCAAGGGCCTTGTACACTCGGCCATAGGTGCCACTGCTGATAAAACCGACAATGTGGTATCTATCGCGTACACGGACCTTACTGGTGTATCCAGGCCCAGGTTGTCTCCGCGAATTTTCTTGCATGAGATACAAGTCAGCATCGTGGGGCTAGCATTTGCGGATAGCACAAAAGACCATGCTCAACTGAGGAAAATGAGTGAGAAACGAAGATAATTGTTGCGTGAAAAACCAGCCAGCAAGAAACAGCAATCTTGGGTTCCTCTCAAGCTAAGACAGCCGACGAGGGTTCAAGGGAAAGTCATTACCACGTGGATAAAACCCGCCAACAGAATTGAAAAACGGGAAATTCCTTCCAAGCATGATGAAAGAGATACAAGCACTTGCAACTGGGATGCCACCGTTGGCCCTTAAGTTCGTATAGACAGAGAATGACAGATCCGATTCCCTTTAGTCGATGTACATGCTGAACTCGGCCAGATAAGAAATCGGTGGCAATAAGAACTGAGGCACTGTCTGATAAGAGAAGAGCCAAAGGGGCAGATATGATAATGAGAATAATAGACTAATCGGTATTACCCTCAACAGTAGCCTGTAAACTCCTTTTCAGAGATAGACTCTGGCTGACGGGGGCCACAGCAGGCCTGGTAGCAGTGAGAGGACCGGATGATGAAGGCGGGTTTGTAAGACTCATGGAGAGCACTCTGAGTTAAATTCCAGTTGCAGTGGCAGTTGACAGGTGGAGGTGGAGGCAACACGCTGTCCGGTGCCGGTGGTAAGCTTGACAGCTATCAGAGCCAAGCACACAACTCGGGGCCCTTGAACCGGGCAAGCACGGCGACGGCGGAGAAAACTGCGGAGAAACAGAGCCCACTAGAGCATCCTACTCCTCGACTGATGCGGGAGGAGTCACTTGTTTGATGATGATTGATGGACGGAGATGAGTCGGAAAAGCGCCGCCGGGTTGGCGATTACGGAGTACGGATAGTGAGCATAATTAAAGTAGAAGCAGTTAGTCAGCAACTCTTCACAAATCTCACAGAGGCCGGGAGGTGACAGCCACGGCCAAAGTCGAACCAACTACCAGATCATAACTCTTCTATAAGGATCATGGGCTTCCTAGGGCATATGCAATGTTTTCCAGACCCATGGACATACCTTGTGAAGGCCGATTCTAGATACATAGAGCATAACTCGCATAGCAGACGAGCTATCAGCGATAAGCGATAAGCGATAAGCGATAAGCGATAACCAACGATAAGGCGGACTTAGCCCGCTAACACCGACTGTGCTACGGAGTACAACGTCACTTCCAACCCCTGCAGGACTGCTTCGTATCACCTCTTGACCTTTGGCCATCAACTCGCCAACCTCACTGGTCGTGGCTGGCTCTACGTCGGAAAGAAAACGTCAGTCTTACCCTGGCGTCCGGCCTCATGGCTCATTCCAAGGTCACTCCGTACCTGATATACCTGGTGTTTATCACCACCTTGGGACCCCTCCAGTTCGGTTATCATCTGGTAAGTAAACCGATGAGAAGTGGCCGTCTATGACAATGTAACTGACACCAAGGTTACTGGATGACAGTCTGAGCTCAACGCGCCCCAAGCCGTCATCACTTGTGAGCGGAAGAGCATCCACTCTTCCGCCTACAGCCTACCGCAATGTATTCCCATGAACTCCCCGCAGTTCGGCCTGGTGTCGTCGATATATACTCTTGGTGGACTGCTGGGCGCCCTGCTGGCTGGGCCCGTGTCAACAAAGCATGGACGTCTGTTTGCCTTACGGGCAACGACTATATTCTTTATCCTTGGGCCGGTAGCTGAAACCATTGCGCCCAGTATCCCAATACTAGGCCTTGGTAGACTGCTGTCCGGTGTAGGATCAGGGGCGGCAATCGTCGTTGGTCCTATATATGTCTCTGAAATTGCTCCTCCAAGCGCCAAAGGATTCTTTGGCGCGTTTACTCAGGTTATGACCAACGTTGGTATCCTCTTCACGCAGACGCTTGGCTACTTCCTCAGTAGGGACAGTATGTGGAGAATTATACTTGCAGTTGCCGGTCTCATCGGAGCCTTGGAGCTCCTCGGTCTTGCCTTTGTCCCGGAGAGCCCTACCTGGCTCGCTGACCACCAGAAGTATGATCTAGCCAGGCGGGTTCTCCAGCGAATACGCGGTAAGGACGCAGACATCCATGGCGAACTAGAAGCGTCAGGTAGCTCAACTAGGTCCGATGACGACACCGGCGAGCAACAGTCCTTGCTCTCGCCTCCATCTAGCAACCTACCTCCAAAACAACCCCCAGTGACAATGTCGCGAGTTATCACGGATCCCGCCTACCGTCCAGCCATCATCGCCGTCGTCGGAATTATGATAGCCCAGCAATTCACCGGAATCAACAGCATAATCATGTACAGCGTCTCACTCCTCCAGAGCATCCTCCCCACAACAGCAGCGCTCCTTTCCATCCTAATCTCCGCAGTCAACCTAATCATGTCCCTCGTATGCTCTCCGCTGCCCGATAAGATTGGCCGAAAGACCTGCCTTCTATCCAGCATCATCGGAATGGGCACCACCTCGATCCTTTTAGCCCTGGGCATCTACTTCAACATCAAAGCCCTATCCGCCGTGTCGGTCTTGCTCTTCGTGGCCTCCTTCGCGGTTGGCGTAGGTCCCGTGCCCTTCATCATGGCCTCTGAGCTAGTCGGCCCCGAAGCCGTAGGCGCAACCCAGAGCTGGGCCCTCGCAGCTAACTGGATCTCGACCTTTGCTGTGGCACAGTTCTTCCCCATGCTGAATGACGCGCTGGGCGGGAGGGGCAAGATCTACTGGCTGTTTGCGGCGATGTCAGGTCTCTTCGCGGTCTTTATCTACTTCCGCGTCCCGGAGACGAAGGGCAAAGCGAATGCGGATGAGGCATGGGGTAGAGATGACCAGAGGAGGAGGATTGATTAATCTTCACCTCCCTGTATTGAATGCTTCGAGGGTATCGAGATGGACTTAGCCGGCAGATGACATCGAACGCCCAGCACAAGTTCTCAACCAATCCACCTGACAGACTAACAGTGTCCAGGCGACACACACACCAGGGCATGATGGGTTACTGTACATAGCGTGGTATGCCCGCTTACATAGAATGTTAGCCTCACGCCTAGAGCCATAGTAATACCACAGATTGTTAGGGCTGGTTGCTTATCGCTGAGTTGGGTGACCCATGTATACTTGCCGTACTTTAGAGCTGGGAATGCATTTGAATGCTATTGGGACGACGCTCTATGCGCAAGTGTCAACCATCTACAGAGTCTATACAATATAGTAGCGCAACGGGCGTCTGCTGTCTTGAGACAACACATGCTATCAACTCCCCAGCTCTAGAATGCTAGGCTTAACGCAATGCCCTCCGCGATAGGAGATTGCTGAATTGCAAAACGTGTATTATGCTGCGCATTGCAAACGGACTAATTAAATACTAGTAGTAACAGTTACTTGAGTCGCGATTAGCCCTCAATAAATGGTATATCAAACAAACAAACGAGGCCAACACTGAGTCAGAAAGAGAAGAAGACGACAAAGTTCAAACCCCCATCCTCATTCCAAATCGTCACAAGCAAGCGGATATCATTATAACCGAACGCTCACATCCAAAACTCCCGTTATTAGTTCCCTGCCTGACAGACTGTATACATCGAGCGGCGGTATATCAGTAAGCTTGGTAGGTAGGTAGGTAAATATACATTGCACCTCGTACTCGGTAATTCGACCACCAGCTTGTGAGAGAAAGCCGCTATCGCTGGAGTCGGGGAGTCAAGGCCAAGACCAAGGCCAAGACCAAGATCATTTGATTTTTCCAGCCGAGACTTAGGGAACGGCCGTGGCGGGTCCATCATGGGGAACAGTAGTTCCGTTTCCAGCTCCGGTGGTGGCTCCGTGACCGTGCTTCTCCACGACAGGAGTGGCGTGCTCGCGGCGGTAGGACCAGAGGGAGTAGAGCTCAAGGAGCATGCCAAAGAAGGTGAAGATGCTGCGGCGACGGTTAGCTGTGATGAATGTGTACCCGGGGTGGGTAGATTGGCTGGAGGGAAAGGTGGAAAGGGATGGAACGTACAATGCGAGGAAGATGAAAGCTTCGTTGGCCTTCTTCCTACTGCAGCCCATGCCGGGAGGGGAGTTGAAATAGCAGTTGTGCCAGTTGTAGTCTTGGGCGGCAAAAATAAAGGCTGTGAGCCATCTGGTTGGGGAAGTCATGTCAGCTTTAGGTTGTTCTAACCGGGGATTGACTTCGGATATAAGACGTACAGGTACGAGAAGATAACGTCAATGATAAACACGAATCGGCTCAGCATGTTGGGCATGAACGGGGATAGGAAAGCCGGAAGGAAGAAGACGACCGAAGTAACAGCCTGCATTGCGCCATTAGCATTAGAGAGTCCCAGCAGTATGGAAGTTAGACGTACAATGACTTCCTGGTATATGATATGCTGGCCACGCGGGCCCTTGCTGATGAAGTAGGACGTTATTCCCATAACGATGACAGCACTCGCCCATTGGAGGGCCCGGACTAAGAGCATCACCGGTCTAGCAAGAGCTTGACGAGGCATGTTGACAGATTGAATCGAAGTGGGCTGAAAGCTTGTCTGTACCGATCTAACTTCTCGGTAGAAAGCGGACGATGGATGTATGCAAAGTAAAATGTGCACAACACCCGGACCAAGTGGCCAGGTGAGAGCTTTATAGTTGCAGGAAGCAAAGCAAAACAAGGATCATTGCATCACAGCCATCCAGTCGTGGTCAGCCCACGGACCAGCTCAAGACCAGCTCCAGGCCAGCTCCAGATTAGGGTTTCGTCAGGATTTTGATCGGCATCGTGCCGGCAGCCAGGTGCAGAAGACCCACGTTGGGCAGGGCTGCCATTGTCCACGGTCCAGACACATGATATATCCCTTTCAAGTTTACCTCGCGCTAGCCGAAGCTAAAGCTGGCAAGGAGCTCCAGCTGGGGATAACGGCCGCTTGCGGATAGAAGGGGGAGCTCATCTCTGCGTCATTGCAGGTAAGCCAGCAGAGTTGTCAGCGTACATAGACACAACATATGCGATGGGCCAGTCGGTGCCGTGGGATACGGAAGACGAGGCAATGATTGACGTATTGCGAGCAGAGACAAGGCTTGCTGGTGTGGTTGTGTGACCAGGATCTTCACGGCCAGCTCTGAGAGGTTGCATGACTGCCGGATCTAGCGGAACCACGGCATACATCATCAACACACTCGTCGTTGACAGGCCAGATCAAGGTGCGATCCGACTGAGCCGGGGCGACACCACGCAACAGACGGCCATTGGATCGGTGGCTCTGATCATCGTCACATCAGTCGCATAGTCGCAGCAGTCGTACATCGTCACCGCTCTTCCCCTCCTTAGAGAAAGAGTAGAAGACAAGGCTTGGCCCACAAGGCTGAAGCATTTGGACCCCGGCCCACTGACGTTGTCCGTACTGGGAAGTAAATAGCTTCACGTAGATACAACTTCGATAATTGATGGGAGCCTGGATGACTGGCCGATGGATGATGGACGGGTGTACGGGACTGGGAATGGCTTCATCAACGCCGGGACCGGAGTAATGAAGATCCCTGTTCCTTTCCTAGATAATGATGACTTCACCCCCTAGATAGCAAACTCGAGATTTCCAGGGCCACTTGCTCTAGAGATAATCAAACTCGAGTTAGTTCTGGTCTATTCTTGGCAAGCAGTCTCCTTGCTCTGCACAGAAACCAGGCAAAGCAAGGCTCTTATTGCCCTGCACATTACACTTTATGATGAGACAGGTCTAAACATTGATCATCCCATAGTAGTCGCTGCAAGTACAAAGAGAATGCAGATGATCATATGATAGTATATCTTCGTCTAATTCAGCAACCTTGACCTGACGCCCGACTCCTGGCTACGCCTGTGCTCCCTGCCATCACCAAGACGTAACGTTGCCCAAATCATGTTCCTATTCATCAGGTTAGGGAAGCGGACCTAGAGAAACGCACCGTAGCAATGACATAACATACCTTCAGATATTCACTGCCCTTTTCAAAGTACTCCTCGCGCGAAATAGACGACTTGGCCAGTCCCGACCCAGAAGCGAATTCCGCTGCTCCCTTCCAGGCATCTAAGATAGGATCCGATGCCCGGCGGACGGTTAACTGTGTTTCGAGAGGGAGGAAGGCACGGAAGTCCTTCTGGAACCGTTCGTCGAAATTTTGGAAGAGAGTGTTGCCACCGGTTAAGAAAACATCGCGCAGTAACCTTGATTGCTCTTCAGGCTTTGAAAACCGTTGATTCACAATGTCAGCGGCGATCTCAATGATTCCAGCCTGGTCAATGCCGGCAATGGAAGGCTTGAAGGCCACTTCTGGTACTCGGATCCGTTCCACGTTAAGGTGTATTTGGTGGGCTTCGCGCTGGCTCTCCGCGTCGAACGGCCATGGACCGCGCAGGAACACGTGGACCAGGCTCTTGGTCCAGTCGGATTGAGCTGCCAAGGTGTGATTCTCGGTGAAGTCCGGGTCGTATTCGAGCAGCTCCTTTTCCACGCCGTCGAGCATTCCGCCCAGGTCTTCTTCTTCTTCATCGTCGCTTTGCTCTCCAGTAGCCACAGTTCGGTATACACCCCAGTCTTCGTCATTGGCACCGAAATCATCATCATCCCCTCCTCTTCGTCGCTTCTTGGGGCCGTCCGCTGCGAGGTTAGCGAGTGTTTTCATGCGCATCTGGCTAGCTAATGATTTGCGGTTGCCGAGATCGGCCTTCAGTCGGTCGCGTTCTTTGATCCTTTGAAGGAGATTCTGAGCTGCATTAGTTGAGTCCTAATTTCGTAACCGCCGGACGTACCTGGCGTTGCGCCCTCCGTTCAGCCACCCAGCTTTCCGGATCATTCTCACGCTTCTCGCGATCAAGCCGGACTTCTTCGTCTCTTCGCGCTTGCTCCCGCTCCTTCTCCTCCTTGGCACGTTGTCGCGCGTCGACGTTGGACTTCATGAGTCTTTGGTGGCGCTTCTCCTTCAGTCCAGCCTCATCTAGTTCCTCGTCCGGTACATCCAGTAACGGGAACGACATCTCCTCCGGTGCTTTTTCCTGTTCTTCATTGCCAAGATCCTTGTTGCGGGACCTCTTGATTGAGCGCTCGAGATCCCGGATCAATCGTTCCAAATGCGCTTCATCCTTCAAGTCTTCGGCATCTAGAATGCGCGTCTTCTCCTTTTTGGTTTCCGACTGGAGGCCATGTTGTAGATCCTTGTAATACTCTAATTCCTGCTCCTTTTTCATCAACTTGTCAAGCCGCATCTTAGCAGCCTGCTCTTGCAGCCGTCGCCCGCTCTCTTTTTTTCTCTCCGCAATTCGCGCAAGCTCCTCTTCGGTCTTCTCTGGCACGATATGCTCCGTAAATGGATATTGGATAACATGATCACGGTCTTCCAGTCCGGTCCAGTCCAAATATCGACTTAATTCCGCATCGTAATCTTTTGATACATAGCAATGACTGTGCACTAAATCTTCCATCTGATGCTCCGTCATCTTCCCTGGGAAAGTCGGGTATTTAAGCCGCATAAGCTTCAAAAGGTACTCCGAAGCATGCATGCCACCGAAGTTCAGGCGCGAACAGTTCGAAAGCAATGCTTTTGAGTTGAGCACCGGGATAACATGGGTCGACGTGTGCGATGAGGAAACTATGAGACCGTCCGTTCCACGATTATATCGATAGGAGAAAAGCGAGTCGATTCCGTAAGCCACCGATGGAGCAGAGTAGCACTCGAACAGAATTTCGTTCATCACTATAGACGTCAGCACCAGCCTCGAACCTCGCATGCGTGGTTCTCACTCTTCCTGGGGTAGTTTGGATTCGCAACAGGTTCGGTCATCACAATTGGTCTGTCGACGCCTCCGTTGGCCCCGTCGACTCCCAGTTTGATGAACAGGTAGTCCAGCACCCCCTCCATCACGTCCCAATTTCCAACCACACTAGAACCGGGATCGAAGGCATACCGAAGCTGGCCGCGCGTAGTCGCATCAACGTAGGCATCGTGCCCAATAAATTGACAGGCCTTGTTGAGTTTCCGGTCTCGATATCGGCTCATCACCGGGGGGAGTATGAAACGGGGACTCTTATCAAACGACCAGCCGGCTTTGACGAGATGCGAGCCTAGTTAATAACAGAATTTGAGTCACTGTCCTACCGGGGGATGACTGGTTCATGATACGCTTACCATTGTCAATAACAATAGCGCTGGTGTTGGGCTTGGATTTGCTTTGTTTGTAACCGTCGGTCTGCGGAGGCTGATAGCCCTTGAAGGGACGCTCGTGAGCAGTATAGATTTTAGGAGGGGGCTTGGCAGCTCCCTGCTCGGAGGAGTTGATTGAGGACCGAGAAGGGAGAAGCGACTGCACTGCTGTGATCGCCATGTTGCGAGGTGTAGGTCACGGAGTTCTCAGGAGCTTCGAGCGAGGGATCACCGCATCGCTACTTGTCGCGTACAGCAGCGAGGTAAACTGGGCGAGGTCCAACGAAAGTGGCTTTATTGCGCGATATGAACGTGGACAATAAATGGGAGGTGCAGTCAGTCAGTGACTAGAAAGACGGGCGGAATCCCCAGCTTCGGCGCGGTGGAAAGTCTGGCCACCGCCGGCATTTGTATCGCCAAGACCGGATTAGTACTACCCCGGCGTTACTGCTCCATACTACGAAGGAGAGCTAGTATGAAGCAGGTGTTTGAGAATGAGTTTGTACTGCTACAGAGTTTGGGAGAACAAGTATTGACTGATGGTGTGAAAGAATTCATTGGTATCATAGTTACTCATTAACATTTGAGGCCGTGGAACCCCTTCCAAGCTATATTCATGCTGGCTCTTTCAAGTTCTCCGTGGCTACTTAGGTTAGCGAAACAGCCTAAACTATTCAAGCTCCGAAGATTTACCTTCGAGGTGGAATAGAACATTTGACTGATAGTTCTTGAACATTTGCGCCACGAGTTCAACGTCCATTGTCTGGATATTGGCCGCCTGGAAGATTTACATTAGTGGAAAGAAAGGCACGGAATAGCAGGTATCTACCTGAAGGCGTTGGTTCATCTCCATGACTGCTTCATTAAGCTTTTGCTGGGGTGTCATCAGTATATTGAATGGTCTTCCTTAACAACAGGGGAACATACAACGTTCTCGATAATTCGGGACAAGAGGAGTGTTTGCTGTTGCTCGTGGGGATTTTCCTGATTAATATCAGGTTAGCATACTCATAGGAGTGCCTAACACAGCTCCTTTGCATGCTTACCATTATTGCGTCTCTAAGCTCTGTTGTTGTTGCTGGAAAGAAAGCACATGTTTGTGGTTGTTGATCCAACAGCGGAACGGCCACGTGACTTACAACAATTGGGACCGGCCTGCATCCTACTAACTACCTAGGTATACCTAACGCCTGACTAAAAAGAAACAAAAAAGTACAAAGGTCTTTACCATCTTTCTGGACCGCCTCTGTTGGTCGTAACGATCGTCAAGTGTTGCTGGAGACTATTGCAGTCGTTGCCATAGTCCATTCTTCGCCAACTGCCAAGGCCGATCTCTCCCCCGAGCCCCTTCAGACGCTCCAGAGCAACCCCATCGACTTGCCCTATCGCATTCGCATCATCCGTCTACCTCTTTGAGCGCATAAATCTCTTCAATATGGCTCCTCCCACCGCTGCCGAGAGCGAAGCTCACCAAAAGCTCCTTGACAGTCTCGATATCGCGACTGTTCCGCGTCCCTTCCGAAGCCAGACTTGGAGACCATCCCAACGCCGAAACAAGAACGTCAAACAGCTTCTCTCCGATAGTTCGCGAAAGGAGGCCTCATCTATTGCTACGCAGGCGAACTCCGGTGCAACTACCCCTGGGGCCACCGCTAGCACAGATGGCAGCCAGACCCCTGCTGAGGGCAACCAGCGAACGGCGAACATTGCCCAAGCGGCGCAGAATCTCCAGACACTTGTTCTAGAGAAGAATGCACGCGCCGCATTTTCATCCGGACCGTCCGTGACGTATACGAATATCGAGTCAGCGCCTTCACTGCACCCATCTCAACGACGACCGTATTGCGACATTACCGGCCTGCCAGCTTCCTATACCGACCCGAAGACCCGGCTACGATATCATGATAAGGAGGTTTTCAGCGTCGTTAGGACACTAGGACAAGGTGTGCCGGAGAGCTACTTGGAGCTCAGGGCTGCCCATGTTGTGCTCAAATAAGACGCTGGACACTGGTGATACCAAGGTAGTCCGCGACAGGACAAATCTACTAATCAAAGTATGAAGCTTTCTGGGCCGTTATTATCACTGTCTGTCTAACATTGCTGATCTATAGAAGCTACCTTTCAGACGGATATGTACGACCAACAAAGTCAAGCCCTTCCACCCACCATGCCCCTTTCGAGACAGGCTCAAGAAAGCGCTCCGGCTTAATCGTGATCTTGTATATTATACGATTATTCTTCGCCTTGTGCTCGAGGCACTCGACTCATACCGATGCTCCACGAACGGAACATCAGTTACAGCACCCGAGAGTGCTGTTGTCGCGGCGTATGGACCGGAAATCCATTCATTTGAGGAATGAAATGAAGAACAGATGCCGTTGAATGGGCAGTTGTAGAATTGGCGAGTCACGCTTCCATAAAATGCGTTGTTTCAAAGGCCGTGCACGGAGTACTCTGTTTGGTTTCCAACTCACACTTCCGAGGTTAGAAATTCAGGAACCATTCATCATGCTTGATTTCGTCTCGGTGTCTTGAGGTATTTAAGCAGTAACTCGCTCATTACGCAGCTGGGACAGCTAGTCCGATAGGCTTGGTCGTAAGCAAATGACGGAGTAGTTGCAGAGCTTTCCCGCTCCGAGTCGAGTGTTGTGCGGATATAGTCAAGCCCTAGACCGCCTTCTATGATCTCCCTAGCTTGCGATCGCCAAGGCCCAACCACGGCAGAATTTTTGAATGATTGGTCGCGATCGCGCTGGTTGTTGATTCAAACTGTGAATTTTAGACTGAAACTCTAGACAACGTGGCATCATAACGACCCTGCGACTAACCTAACGATCACTATAATCTCCAGGTACGCGATAACTACTGAAAGAACCATGCTCCGCTCCAGTTTCGGCGCCAAGTTCTTATCAGCCGCTTGCTAACTTTCCACAAACAATTCCAGAGACTCGTGTGCTTCTCAAACCACCTCCCTCGTCGCGCGCACCTCGTTCCGCTCATATAATTACCTACCGCAACATCGCATCTGAATTGCTCTGTCAATTACGTGAAATATCCTTACTCGACCTCAAAATGCCGTCCGTGTGGATGACAGACAACCAAAGTAAGGACCTGCCCGGTCTCCATGTGGCTCGGCGAAACCGTCTCTCCTACGCGCAAACCCATACTAACGATTGCATCAATTGAACAGAAATTGGTGTTATATTCTGCTCCGGTGGTACGTTCGACCCTTAGAACCCTCCAGCCCCGTCGTCCAATGCGCTGCGCCATGCGCAACCATATCCCAGTCGCTAACGACCACGCGACACCTACAGGTGGACTATTTCTATTCGGAGGAGTACTAATGTTCTTCGACCGCTCATTGTACGCATGCCGGACCCGGAAGACCTCTCTTTCTACCTTTGCAAATAAACCCCTGCTAACATATCTCGTGTTTCTCCAGGCTGGCAATGGGAAACGTACGTCGCGCAACAACCAAGCTTTACACTGCTCAGTATCTAACCACAACCAACCCCCACAGATCCTCTTCCTAATCGGCCTCACGCTCATAATCGGCCTCGAGAAAACATTCGCCTTCTTCTCCCGCCGCCAAAAGCTCAAAGGCACCGCCGCGTTTGTCCTCGGCATCGCCCTGATTCTGCTCCGGTGGCCGCTGACAGGCTTCCTGATCGAGCTGTACGGCCTCTTTATCCTCTTCGGCGACTTCCTTGTCACGATCGGCCAGTTTGCCGGCAATATACCTGTTGTCGGGCCATTTATTCAGCGGGTCTTGGAGACCCTGGCCGGGGGCAGGAGGAACGCGGAGTTGCCGGTTTAGTATGCTGGTGATAAATCCGCATTTAGGAATTGAAAGCTGCTGGGGCGGCATTGGGGTGCTGGGCCAGGGCTGTGGGGAGGGGAGACTAGTGATGTCTACTTACGAAGAGGAGGGCTGGGTGATGTCCTTCGATAATGTCTATATTACTATGACGACGTATTATTATATCTATAATGACCGCGGTGTGCTGTCTCGGTGCACCGCTTAATATCATGAGATGACAACGATACCGGGCATGCTGCTAATGGCTGAAAGAACACATCGAGTACCTAAAAGGATCATGGCTGCCTGCAGTATACTGTCCGTGAGCGTGTGGACACAACGGCTAGTACTCATTAGAAGCATGGCGCCTTACTCCTATCCAATAGCTACCCATCTCAAGAGCTAGACAAGGCAGCCAATATCCACGATCATCCATTCTGTACTATAGAAGTACATATTACACATATTTACGCGTCCGACGCTGAAAATAGAAGAGTAGCAGGCGTAAGAAAGCACCCATCGTGATTTACATTAGGCAAACACTTGTCTGTCTAAACCCAGGACTCGCCCAAATGCAATGTCGCTATGCCTATTTGCCACCGCGGAGGTAGTCGCCGACCCTCTCCAGGGCAGCAGCGGCGTTGGGAGTCTGGACGGCCTCGGTGTGGTGGCCGAGCAAGACGCAAGAAGGTGTCCTGACAATGACAACACCCTCCTTGCCCTAGAACCGAATGATAGTATTAGCACAGTGCAATATAGATCAGCCATGTTTTGTGGAGTATGAGGAGATACCTTCTTCCCGTAAACACTCTGGTCATCGGCCCTGATAGCGAGGAACTTCTCTCCACCGACCGTGACACCGTGCTGCATAGCCCAGGTGCTGTCACCGAAGGCGGAGCCAATAGCCTGAATCTCTTGAGGGGCAATCTATCTTCGTCGTCAGCAGTGAGATACAGGACGAGGTGGCCTGGCCGGCCGGGGAGAAAGCTAGCCGGCCGACCGCGATGCTGTTATGCGTACCGTGAAGCCAGCAGATGAAGCCTCAACACGTGTAAAGCCTACGTCGATGATGGCGGCTTTGTCGAACTGGCCAGATCCCATGATACTGCGAGTTTCTTGAGGTCAGAATCCATGCAGAGGACGCGGGGTTTCCAATGTTGGTTGAGGCGGGGTAATGACGGAGGTACGGTACCTGGAATCGACATATTCTAATGAGAGGCAAATGTTAGCCACGGCATCTCGAATAGAATGTGCATAGGAACAGGGAAAACAGTACGTTGCCAGACAGCAGAGTAGTCACTCATGGTAACGGTTGGGTAAACAAGAAGCGGCGGAACGCAAAAGGGGAGTGGTGGAGAAGAGGTCGTTTGAGAACGGACAGCAACGACTGCTAAGTAGAGACAGTGGAAGGTGCCGGAGGAAGAGAAGAAGATCGACCAGCGACAGAGCTGTTGAGATTATTATTTGTTGTGATAGGGAAAAGAAGAGATGTCGGTGGGAAGCAGAAAGAAGGTGAGGTAGGGTGGGGTGGGGTTAGCTAGCTCTATGCCTGAGGGTTGAGGCCATCAACTGCTGCCCCGCCATTGTTCTCTCGGATCAAGCGCCTCTCCGTGATTCTTCATCTTGTATAGCGGCAGTTCATTTCGAGCATGGTCAGATTTAAATGAGTCTCCAGGCGAAAGGCCTCATTGAAAGGCCGCCTGCAGGGTCTCAGTCCTCTTCTGAGGCGTGCTACAGCGGTAACCTTGATGTGCTCGGACTCGACCCTGGTCACACCGCTGCCAAAAGACCGGGACACTGCTCGGGGTCTTCATCCAAACCCTGGGAAGCTTAGGTAGCATTCCCGCTGAACCTCTTCTGAAACAACCCTTGGGCCATCGCGGATTCACGGGTCCTCAGCTACTATCCAAGACTTGGTGGTGTACCCCTAGCTTTCTCGGTCAGCTTGAGCTCCAGAATGATTCGCAAATCCAAGCTGCTGGACCCGATCTGATCATCTGATGGTGTGTCCTTATTATACGCTTCCTAGATGGCATCTGGGCGCGTTTATTCAATGTCTCATGAGCTATATCTCCTAATGCTAGGATTTTAGGCATATATATCAATCATTAAAAGTTATTTGAACAGACCACAACAATTGCCCTTTGAGTGTGTATATTATTCAGATTACCCAGAAAACACATTGATTACGGTACCTCATCAACATAGTTACTACTCCGTATCTCATGGTATCTACTACCAAACTTGTGCTCAGCAAGGCTCTGCCAAGTGCAGTCCGTAACGGCACGGCACGTGTTGCTTGTCTCAGGTGCCGATCATCAGGCCGTTTGGGTATTGTCCCTGCGTCCAACCTGTCTGCATTTCGAGTCACAACTTGCCTTATAGCTTTTTCCAGTTTAGGAGCCGGGCTGCAGAAGTCCACGGCTCCATTGGATAGACACATTGAGAAAGCGCCCTGTTCGTTGTTTCCTCTGGCTCCTGCAACAGGTCGTTGTGATGGTCCAGATCACTTGAAGATCTGTCTCACGTCAAGACCAAGCTCTGAGCGATCCACCGTTGCACGAACGCTGCATCGGCCATCCCATCATCTACCTGAAGTCCTGGACACAAAATAGTCGACCTTCTCATAGTATTCCAACTTCATCTCGTTTGATTACCCTTATCGGAGGTCTGGCATCATTAGCCTTTATTGGCCAAGCGGGCCCGGTTTCATCTTACTATGAAACCAATTATGAATCAGATCATCTCGCGCCGCCCGCCACGATAATTAAACACCCGCGCAACCATAACGTTTCTCTCTGCCTTCTGATATGCGCGCCTCTTACGACTGCTGATGGCCCTGGCCATATTCGAAGATGACTGGACCGGCTAATTACCCTCGGCTCATGGGGCACGGAGTGACTATAACCATAACTCCAATTGTCTGGACATTCCCTGTCGACCCTGCGCTAATCAATCTTAGTCTGCCAGATGTCTCGTCTGGAGCTTGAATGTGAGACCTTTGGCCCACCAGTCCCCCGACATTTTGTCACGGACACGGGGGGTCAGCTAAGAAGGGCTCATGGCCCTTTTAATATCATGACCCGCCGCATCCTCCTTTTCTCGAAGGGCTGTCTGTTTTGCTTTCGTGGTTCTTAATTTGCACCTCCGCCTTCTGGAAGGCTTTCCACTCTTTGTATAGTTCATTTTACTTCAGTTCTTATGCAACATACGCTTCTAATTGAACTTTGTTCGGCTGTTTGTTGACCACGGCCCGTGGAAATGACTAGAGGAACGCTTGCAAAGTCTGGCTCGCCGTCTCGGGCGCCGGACATCTCAAAACCGCATTTGACGTATACAGATGCCCTGTCGAGGAGCGATCTACGAGAGATCCAGCATGGAGTCAGTTACAGTCGTCCGATTAATCAGGCCTTGAAAGTTGGACAGCATCCTGCTGTGTCTGGCAAGCGTCGCGTCGGAGGAAAACCAGAACCACAGGCCCTCGACTTTGATTTCCGGGTCACCAGCCCACCAGTCGAAGCCGCAGCATCGTCCACGCATCTTGCGGTAGATGAGTCCTTGATTGGCATTGCTCTTGGAAGTCCCCGTCTATTGGAGCACTATACCATTGCATCCCAGACACAACGAATGCCACCACCCACGCCTCCTGAGGACGGAAGGCCCGTATCGCCACTTCAACGAAAGCCAAGCAAGTGGAAGAAGATTGGAGGCCTGTTCAGGGCAAAAAATGCAGTTGTCTCTAGTGCAAGTAAGCCATTTTACCAGGTTCACGGTACGACCGAGGAGCCATTACAGGAGTCTACGCATTCAGTAGACTACAAACCTCGACGGAGAGCTGGCACTAAGACTGCTCCGATTGGGAATACTGAAGTATGGCCGTGCCTTGCTTCAGAGAATGAAGCCTTGTCGCATCAGCAAGCGTCTAGGCCAGGTCCGGGATCCCTCCTTCAGGTCGAAATCCCTCAAGTAGAGATGGAACGATACAGCGTGATGTTCGGTGGCCTTCTACACGACGAGCGCCCCTCGCTGCTGACTAGGCGAAGCAAAACGCTGGAGAACTTGACCATTCCTGGTAAAGAGGTGAGTGCTGCCCTTCGCCATAAATCTTTAGTATATTCATACTTTGCAGTCACCTACTCGTTTGAGCCCCCTACGACGACGAGCAACTTCCCCAGCAATCTCCCCTAGTTTTGATCTGTTCCCAACAATGCCAGCCAACAAGGCTGCAAAGGTTCTTGGGACACAGGGCGCAAACCGAACTTCAGACCAACCACGAAAACCCTCGTTGTCTTCTCAACCCAAATCCCAAGAGGCGCTGCCTGTCCTTGGTAGCCTTGGGCCTGCTAGTCACCCCAAAGCACAAGCAACTCATCGCCCCAAGGCCTCCGTCACATCCTTTCTCTCCGCGACATCTATTGGCTCCGATGACGAGCCACTTCTCATCCATGAAGTCGAACCAGTACGCACATATGCCGGCATGAAAGAGCCCTTCTGGGGGGTCCCACACCACAGCCCGGCGCCTGTGACAGTAACGGCTCAACCTTCTAATTCCCCAGCAAAAGCGAAAAATCTTACTATCCGCACGCGAGAAGTGCACTCAAACTCCGACTCGAACAGCTTCAGCTCAATCGAAACATACCCATACACACCGACAACCGCATCAAAATCTTCCCCGATCCTCTCACCTCTAAGCATAGCATCCCCAGCCAAGGGAAGAAACGAGGCGACAACCACAACGATACCCATCTTTCCTCCACCGCGAACAACATCTCGAGCAGGACACAATAATGCCACAATTCCAACGATCGAAGTCTCTATCGCGCGCTCTGTCTCCGTTTCAAAAGGCAAGAAGCAAGTCCTTGTTCCTGTCCGAACGAGGCCTGCTCAGCTGAACTCGAGTAATGAGAGGCTGGTTATAAGACAGGCTAAAACACCCATGGTTACGGGTCCAACTTATGGTCACCGGCAAGGTCTCTCGCAGGATGCGCGTATTGAAATGGCCTAAAGCTATGATACAGTGGTCCTTTGTCTTGTGTCTGGATTCGGGTCGGCTTCTAGTATTCGTTCAGCTTTGCATGAGTCGGTCATGGCTACATACCCCTTGGTTGTCTTGATAAGTTTAGTACAGCGATCTTTTTGTTTTCTATCTGGGTTTAGGCTGCATTGGGCTCGGTTTGGTTTGAAGCGCAGCGCAGCGAGCACGAATTCTATGATTTATTCTTTATATCGGTCAATGATTATATACACATTCATATTTTCCTTTTTGTCTGATGGCAATTTCACATGACAGATGTACATCCTATCATGACTCATAATGAGACATAGCATCGTCGCCAGTAGTCTTGCTTGGGGACCTCTAGACTGTTTCCTGCAGCAGGTTAGGGCTATTGGTGTGTTTTGGAAGGCGTTTAGTAGAAATATTTAGTTCTACCATGCTCCGACAAGTCTCTCAAATAGCATCAAAACATAGAAACCACGGGTCTTCTTTGACTGGGTTTGTTTACTGCTTAAAAGTCGTGCTTGTGTCATCACTCTGCAGTGGGCCGCCGGAGGATCTCCCCGACTGCTCCAGCTCCTCGTTCTTTTTTAATCCCCTTCGCCTCCTCGCCTCCTCTGACCTTGACCTATTTCTCAACTATATTAGAATAGCCGGAACACGCTATCTTACTCTAAACATGAACGGAACAGGATCCATCGAGTCGCAGTGGCTGGCTCAGCTGGCTGCCATGCGCCAGGCGATCGCAGATCTGAACCTCACCAAAGACCCCGCCAACACCCAGCTCGCGTACGGCAGCGATCTCGATCTCGACCTTGACGAGCACTCCTCTTCCGCCGGGACGGTCGACGATGTATGGGACCTCATTAGTTCCGACGATGAATCCACCAGCGAAGAACTCTACGAAATCGATGATCTCCCTTCCCCTCCCTCCTCCGAACAATACGACCAAACGTGGCTGCAGCAAAGATGCCAGCTTCTCGCCTCCCAGCAACCCGGGATGGACGCGGAAGAAATTTTGCAGCAGATCATAGCCTCGCTAGCTACCGACAGTGGCGACGACGAGCTGCAGATGTCCCTAGCCGAGATCGTGGGATTCGACGACCTAGATTTCGTCATCGAGCTGATCGCGCACCGGAAGGAAATACTAGGTAGTCTTGATGGCGGTCCGAGGAAGTCTCACGCGCAGACGGATGGGTTGGCGTCTGGACAGTTACAGACAAGGGCTGAGAGAGAGCAGGCTCTCCGGAGGCAGGACTTTGAGCATAAGAATTCGGCCTTGCTGCCGGAGCAGACTCGGGAGGGGCCGAAATATCCGCATGTCTTCAAAACGCACGATTCGAGAAATACCCTCGCCTTGAACGGGAAGAGCTATGGTTTGCCCGTTGGCAGTACGCAGATCGACGAACCGAAATACACGGAGATTGAAGTCCCAGCGGCGAAGGTCGGGACCATTGGACAGCAGCAAAAACTGGTGCCGATCTCGTCCATGGATGGTCTTTGCCAGGGTACCTTTAAGGGCTACAAAACGCTGAACCGAATGCAAAGTTTATTATACGACGTCGCCTACAAAACTAGCGAGAACATGCTGATTTGTGCGCCAACCGGTGCGGGTAAAACAGACGCTGCTATGCTGACGATTTTGAACGCCATTGGAAAGAACACGGTTCCCAACCCGGCCGAGCAGCCCGATTCCACCGAGTATTCGGTTCTCCTGGACGATTTCAAGATCGTCTATGTGGCTCCCATGAAAGCCCTCGCAGCTGAAGTCACTGAGAAACTCGGAAAACGTCTTGCGTGGCTGGGGGTCAAAGTTCGTGAACTGACTGGTGACATGCAGTTGACGAAGCGGGAGATTATGGAAACTCAGATCATAGTTACTACCCCTGAAAAATGGGATGTGGTGACACGGAAGAGTACGGGAGACACGGAGCTTGTGCAAAAGGTCCGCTTGTTGATCATCGATGAGGTCCATATGCTTCATGATGAACGTGGTGCGGTCATCGAGTCGTTAGTTGCTCGTACCCAGCGACAGGTGGAAAGTACCCAGTCACTTATTCGCATCGTCGGTCTTTCGGCGACCTTACCAAACTATATCGACGTCGCCGATTTCTTGAAGGTCAATAAGATGGCTGGTCTGTTTTTCTTCGATTCGTCTTTCCGGCCAGTGCCTCTTGAGCAGCACTTCATTGGTGTCAAAGGCAAGCCGGGCTCGAAACAGTCTCGCGATAACATTGATACTGTGGCGTTCGAGAAGGTCCGGGACATGCTTGAGCGAGGACATCAGGTCATGGTTTTTGTGCACTCGCGCAAAGACACCATGTTGACAGCGCGGATGCTGAAGCAAATGGCAGTGCAGGACGGATGCGAGGCACTCTTTAGCTGCCATGAACATGAGAATTACTCCAACGCGCTTCGGGACATGAAACATGCTCGCGCTCGCGAGCTGCGTGAGATCTTCTCCAGTGGATTAGGTACGCATCATGCCGGAATGAGCCGAAGTGACCGAAACCTCATGGAGCGCATGTTCGCTGAAGGACTCATCAAGGTTCTTTGCTGTACAGCCACGCTTGCCTGGGGTGTTAACCTTCCAGCCGCGGCGGTAGTCATCAAGGGAACTCAGCTGTACAATCCGCAAGAAGGTAAATTCGTCGACCTTGGTATTTTGGATGTCTTGCAGATCTTCGGTCGTGCTGGTCGTCCCCAGTTCCAGGATACGGGTATCGGTTTCATTTGCACGACTCATGACAAATTGAACCACTACCTCTCTGCGGTAACTTCGCAACAACCGATCGAATCCCGCTTCTCCGCCCGACTAGTGGATAATTTAAACGCCGAGATCTCACTCGGAACAGTCACGTCGATTTCGGAAGCTGTGCAATGGCTGGGTTATTCGTATCTTTTCGTGCGCATGAAGCGTGAGCCTCGAAACTATGGCATTGACTACACCGAAATGATTGATGATCCTGGTCTGGTGTTGCGTCGTCGCCAGCTCATCATTCAGGCGGCCCTTGTTCTGCAAAAGAGCCAGATGATTATCTACAACGAGAAAACCGAGGATCTCCGGGCGAAAGATGTTGGGCGAATCGCCAGCCAGTACTACGTGCTCCAGACCAGTATTGAGATCTTCAACGAGCTGATGCGCCCCCGATCTGGCGAGGCAGACGTCTTGCGAATGATCAGTATGAGTGGTGAATTTGACAACATCCAGTCTCGCGACAGTGAGTCCAAGGAGCTCACCCGGCTCCGCGAGGAGGCAGTCCAGACTGAGATTGAAGGGGGGAACGACTCTGCACAAGCAAAGACTAATATTCTGCTTCAGTCTTACATCTCTCGGGCTAGGATTGAAGACTTTGCCCTGGTCTCCGACACTGGATATGTGGCGCAGAATGCAGCTCGTATTTGTCGTGCTCTGTTCATGATTGCACTGAACAGACGCTGGGGTTACCAATGCCAAGTGCTTCTTTCTATGTGCAAGTCTATTGAAAAGCAGATGTGGCCATTCGACCACCCGTTCCGCCAGTTTGACCTGCCGCAGCCGATCTTGAAAAATCTGGAAGAAAGACTGCCATCGTCATCTGTTGAGTCAATGAGAGATATGGAAACCGCGGAACTTGGCCAGCTTGTACACAACCACAAAATGGGCAAGACTCTGGCGAAGTTGCTGGATAACTTCCCAACTCTTAGCGTTGAGGCCGAGATCGCACCGCTGAACCGAGACGTTCTACGCGTGCGTTTGATGCTCTATCCGGAGTTTACATGGAATGATCGACATCACGGTGCCTCTGAGTCTTACTGGGTTTGGGTTGAGAATTCGGAAACATCCGAGATTTACCATCACGAATACTTCATCCTGAGTCGGAAGAAGCTCTACAATGACCACGAACTGAACTTTACAATTCCTCTTTCGGACCCATTGCCAAGCCAAATCTACGTGCGAGCAATTTCTGATCGTTGGTTGGGAGCGGAGACTGTGACGCCGATATCCTTCCAGCACTTGATCCGTCCGGATACAGAGAGTGTGTACACGGATCTCCTCGATCTGCAACCTCTCCCTATATCTGCTTTGGGGAACCCCATCCTTGAAGAGTTATACGGACAACGCTTCCAGTACTTTAACCCGATGCAAACTCAGCTGTTCCATGTCCTATATCACACCGCAGCGAATGTACTTTTGGGATCGCCGACGGGTAGTGGAAAGACGGTCGCTTGTGAGCTGGCCATGTGGTGGGCTTTCAGAGAGCGCCCGGGCTCGAAAGTTGTGTATATCGCGCCCATGAAAGCCCTTGTTCGTGAGCGTGTACTTGACTGGGGCAAGCGAGTTACGGCACCCATGGGCCTGAAGCTGGTTGAGTTGACCGGAGACAACACGCCTGATACGCGGACAATACGGGATGCTGATATTATCATCACCACGCCAGAAAAGTGGGATGGTATCTCTCGTAGCTGGCAAACCAGAGATTACGTCCGCAAGGTGAGCTTGGTCATCATTGACGAGATCCATCTGCTGGGCGGCGACCGTGGGCCTATTCTCGAGATCATTGTATCCCGAATGAACTATATCGCGTCGCAGTCAAAGGGCTCCGTTAGGCTAATGGGCATGTCGACGGCTTGCGCAAATGCTTCGGACCTTGCGAACTGGCTAGGAGTGAAGGAAGGACTGTACAACTTCCGGCACTCCGTTCGTCCTGTTCCCCTCGAGATTTTTATTGATGGGTTTCCCGAGCAGCGAGGCTTCTGTCCTCTCATGCAGTCGATGAACCGACCCACGTTCTTGGCTATCAAGAACCACTCTCCTGAGAAGCCTGTGATTGTGTTTGTCGCCTCTCGTAGGCAGACTCGATTGACCGCCAAAGATTTGATTAACTTTTGTGGAATGGAGGACAACCCCCGTCGCTTTGTCCGCATGTCGGAGGATGATCTGCAGTTAAACCTAGAGCGCGTCAAAGATGATGCTCTCAGGGAGGCGCTGTCCTTTGGCATTGGCTTGCACCATGCCGGTTTGGTGGAATCTGACAGACAACTAGCAGAAGAGCTCTTCGCCAACAACAAGATCCAGATCCTTGTAGCCACCAGTACTCTTGCTTGGGGTGTCAATCTTCCAGCACATCTCGTCGTTGTGAAGGGAACGCAATTCTTTGACGCGAAGATCGAGGGCTATAGGGACATGGATCTGACGGATGTTCTGCAGATGTTGGGTCGTGCTGGACGTCCTCAGTTCGATACGTCCGGTATTGCGCGCATTTTCACACAGGACTCGAAGAAAGCGTTCTACAAGCACTTCTTGCACACGGGCTTCCCTGTTGAATCAACGCTTCACAAGGTTCTTGACAACCATTTGGGCGCTGAAGTGTCTGCGGGAACTATTGGTACTAAACAGGATGCTCTTGACTACCTCACCTGGACTTTTTTCTTTCGACGTCTGCACAAGAACCCATCCTACTACGGGCTGGAGATCTCGGCAGACCAGCACAACTCCCTCGAAGCTCAGTCGTTAGCGCAAGACTTTATGATCGACCTGGTTGACAAGTCTCTTGGTGAACTGTCAGAATCCAGCTGCATCGTATTTGAGTCGGCGACGGGCGAGGTCGACGCAACCCCGTTCGGCAAGATTATGAGTTATTACTACCTCGCGCACAAAACAATCCGCTACCTCTTAGCTCACGCGAAACCAGCACCAAGCTTCCATGATGTTCTCAGCTGGATGTGCTCTGCCACCGAATTTGACGAGCTCCCCGTCCGTCACAATGAAGATCTCATCAATGCCGAGCTCTCCCGCAACCTACCACTCTCTGTCGAGCCCATGGGCGATCTACCTATGTGGGACCCCCACGTCAAGGCCTTCCTGCTGCTTCAAGCCTACATGTCCCGCATCGACCTTCCGATCTCCGATTACGTTGGAGACCAGACATCCGTGCTCGACCAGAGCATTCGTATCATTCAGGCTTCCATCGACGCAATGGCGGAACTAGGCTACACGGCCGCATGCCGCATGTTCATCAACCTCCTCCAGAGCATCAAATCTGCTCGATGGCCAACCGACCACCCACTCTCCATCCTTCCAGGCATCGACCCATCCACAAACCCTAACGATAACAAGTCTCTCCCCTCAACTCTAACCGCCCTAATCTCGCTCCCTCACGGAGCAATCACATCTCTCCCCGGCAAACTCCACCTCCCAGCCCATGCACACGCCCCATTCACCAAGGCAACGAGCCACCTCCCACGCCTTGCACTCGCCGTCCCCCAAACCTCAGAACGCGGCATAACCGTCTCCCTCACGCGCAAAAACCGGCCCATCAACCCAGACTTCCGCATTTACGCGCCCCGCTTCCCCAAGCCGCAAACAGAGGGCTTCTTCCTCCTCGTGTGCGCTTCGAGGCCGGACGGCCAGGACGGCGATTTGGTGGCGCTCAAGCGGGTCTCGTGGCCTTCTAGTAGCAACAATAACAGCTATAACGCGAAAGGCTCGAGCAGAGGCAGCAGCAACGCAAGGGGCCGAGGAACTGGACACGGGCCTGTATCCACGAGTTCCACCGTCAAGTTCCCCCGCGGCATGCCTGTGCCTGACCGTGTCAATGTCAAGGTTATTAGTGACTCGTATCCTGGAATGGAGTGGGGTATTTCTGATGTGGAGGTTGCGGTTACGGTTGAGGCTGGTGGTAGCGGGAAGGGAAAAGGCATAGAGAACGAGATTCAGGGACAACTTGTTCCTGAGTCGAGTGTTCCGGTGAAGGAATGAGTTTCGAGAGACAAATCCGTGGCCTGATTTGGGCTGGTTCACCTGCTTGTATGTTACATAGTCGTATCTAGAGGAAAACACAGCTTCTGTCTGTGTATTGTGCCGATAGCGTTGTAATCTGATCTGACTGTAAATGACATCTAGCCTGATGTGTTCATTTCCACTTTAGTGCGTGACTGCTCCCTCTTGCCCTGGTTTCCGTTCGTGTCTATCCATCCCTGACACCTGCCATCCTCGCAACAAGTGCACCTTGATCATTACAGGCTTCGACCGCGACGCTTCTCTCCTTCCAAGACAGAATCTGACCGATTCCCTGCTGCCCCAGAGCCCGGGCGCAGCGACGATACCCTCATTTAGCCATACTTATCACCGCCCCGCTAAACGTTAAGGTCTTCTTCACACCGAGCGCGTACGCTGGACGCGATCCACTCTGTGTTGCTATGGCGCAGGCGACAGCCAACCCCTTTCCCATTCCGTCACATCCTGCTTCGTTGCTTCAATCGTACGTGCTGAGCGCGAGAAAATACCGCTATTTGTATGACGGACTCGATTCGGGCGTCGGATAACATGGCCAGCCTGCCGCGGGCGAGTGTATCGAAGAGATCCGGGCAAAATGGACGCGGGTGAAGAGCAGGGATACAAAGAGACTCTAGGAGTGGAGGTGGGCGAAGCTGTGTCTTCGTGCTTAAAAGCCAGGGTCAAGTATCTTCTATTCACCAACATGACCTGCTCAGAGCATATGCACGCTATCGGACGGAAATGTCATACAGCCCAGTCTTGCTCTGACACTCTGATATTTTGACGCCAAAGTGAATATCTGGTTGACAAGCTGTGCTGCAATATCACTGAAATTGCCAGAGTTGCCAGATCATGCTATCAACTTCACTGTCCACTCTCTCTCCCTCCTCCCTGCTTTATCTCTCTTTATTTGTCCATCCCCTTTGTCAGATTCTCCTCCTTTTCCTCCTCTGCAGATCTCGTTCTTCTCAAGAGCAACCCAAGACTTCGCCTTAATCTCACAAGCAGCACTCATGGCGCGCGGCAAAAGCCACAAACATTCATCCAAAAAACCTTCCCAGGGCAAGCCAAACAAACCGTCCAAAGAGCCTTCCAAGGGAGAGCCAAACAGCCCCAAAGCCTGCACGGCAGCGTCTACATCCTCCCTCGGATGCCGCGAAGAAACGATCATGGCAGGCATTGGGAGCCTCGCTATTGAACACGCAGGAAATATTATAGGCGAGTACTATCTATACCTGCGCCTGCCCCTGCCCACGGCTTCCCCGCACAACATCGGGAAAGGAACGAGTACAAATCCTCATCAGCCAAGGCGCACAGCCTGGATCGACTTTTCGTTTCTGACCTATTTTTATGTAGATAACCCCTCTATCTCCACTCTCAAAACTGGACCCGCGATCCCATCCATACCCAAGGTCTTGGACCCATCTTCATCCGTCAGAGACGCGTGCGCGGACCTTAAAGCGCGCGTGGAAACTTACATCGCCATCAAGAAATGCCAGCTCATCGTCGCCCTCGCAGAGTGGATGCTCACCGACAAGACCAACGACGCCGTCAACGAGCTTCTGTACGGGGAAAGTGTCGAGTCATTAACCAAGGCGGCGGATGCTGCTTCTGAAGCTGCTGGATCGGCTGAATCTCACAACGAAGCAGAGGATGGAGACGAAGATGGAGGGCCCGTTGCGGATGACCATGCAGCTGCAACTACAACTGCATCAGCATCGAAAGCCCAAACCGGATCGGCCTCCTCAAACGATTTCAAGATTGACATGGAAAACAAAATAAAAGATCTGGAGAACCTCAACCAGCAGCTCATCCAGGCCCTGGAGGCGCAGGAAAAACAGTACGCCGCGCTGGAGGCTAAACACAACGTCGTGTTGGCGATGAATGACAAGATCATGGCCGCGTACAACATCCGCTTTCTGAAGGAGCAGGAGAAGTGTCAGTGGCTCAGTGACTTCCGGAAGGACTTTGAGCTTGCGTTTGCGTGGGCTTTAAAGAAGTAATTGATTGATTGTACCGTTTGGGAGAGATTCGTTCTGGTTTGGTGTGCTTCGTTCACCAACGTTGGATTTCCCTGCTCTTGGTTACATACACCTACTTCCCATGCACGCTCTTATGTACAGAGACTCTGCACTGTTGCTCCTGCTTGTTTTGTTTCCTCTCGTATCTGATGGTGCCTGCCTCGCCTGTCTCGTGTCGAATTGCAAAGATGGTGCCTTTTCTTTTTACTTCCAAATGCAATCAAGCCTAAATCACGTACGATGAGTGCCGCAGGGTTGTGTTCGACGTAAATCTGGGTACATTGGCGAACCATTTCCGAGGTATGGATAGGTAGCAAGCAAGCACTAGTTATTTGTGGCTCCTGGCCAGGGCCCAGTGGGCACTGTATGTTCCTCGGACTATCAGAAAAAGAAGGTGTAAATAACAATCTTGGAAAAGTTCTTATAACAGATGGTCGGTAGACCCTAAAGTAGTTACCTGGTTGTGTTTGTCACATTTCGTCCGCTGATGTCGAGACCAGCCCTGGAACCGAGTGCAAGTGCTTGCCATTTATTAATACACTCGAGGTTCAAACCACTTGGTGAGCTGAGCTAAACATGAACTGTTTGGACTCTCAGTGCGCAGTATACGGAAACTAGCTTGACCTCTAGCACTATGCAGCAGGTTGAGTTGTTGCATGGCATGATTTATCAATATTGCTTGCTTGCCACGAAACTTTCCGAAGAGAGATTTCGGACTGGCTTTTCTAATAGGAGAGACGATAGATCGTCACGGATGCCGATGTAGATATTCCCGTGAGGGGCTTATATGCCTGGCGACCGACCTGATGGAGCATGAATCCGGTACGGATGACCGGGAAGTAGTATCGCAGGGGTAACTTTCGGCCTTGGCTAATAACTTGTGTCCAGGATGCAGTCATTTTCGAACAATTATAAATATGATAGATCTTCACGGCCAACTGCTTAGATTCGAATGCAGGAAGCAAATGGGCGCCTGTGGTGGGAACAAACAACTCAGCAATGGTATGTAACGGTTTATGCGTTGTTGTTGTTGCAAATCTTGGCTCAGCAGACCAGGTTATGGCAGAGACCTCACAGTGGGAAGAGATGGAACTCTCTTAAAGGACGAAAGCTATGCATCATAAGTTTAGAGACCAGGAGATCTGCCTATGTACCTCAGGTATGCATGCGAGTTCAACAATGAACCCTCTTGCATGCTGTTCCACGTGTTCATTCCAGCCGAGGATGAAGCAACAAGTGGACAGAATCGACAAGACGTATTGGTGATGCTGTACAAGTGACCAATCGTAACTTGTTGGTTGAGTGAAAGCCTCACTGAGGCCCTCCCGCGATGGAAGACCCCAGATAGATGGGCCCAGGACCCAGAGCTCAAGCTCAAGCTCTAGCTCTAGACCCGGCCTAGTAGAACAGAGCGGGAGGGCAGCAAACACCGGGCTTGACGTAGTCTCTTTGGGCTAGCCGGGACTTGGTAGACGATCACAGGCTGCAGCTGGCTTGCACCGGAAAGCCAAAGTACGGAGCATGTTGGCGCGGTGAGTAATCCGTTCACGTATCCGTACCCTCAGGCCGCGTTCGTATTCGTTCCCCAAAGCCTGTTGTCATAGCGGCGAGGAGGACCAAATGACACTGGCAGCCTTACCTGCTCCGTACTATACCTATTGCAGGTGGTTGCTGACGTTCCGCGTGGAGCCGACGGGGCTCGAGGAGTTACGGAGTAGAGCAGCAATCTTGGACATGGTGCCATGGCAGCCCGGGACTGTACTTAACAGGAGAGCGAAGTTCCGAATTATCCGCACGCACTCCGGATCCTGGTCTCTTGCTCTTCGGTGTTCAGACTTCTCTCTTTTGCTTACGAGAGACGCTTGATGACAGTGCACTTACAAGCCAGACATGATTCACGCGCCCGCCCCACTGGGTCTATTGGTTGTTCGTCTGCCTGTCTTGCACTCGCCTAAAAGGCTTGAGCCTCAGCCTCAGCTGTTAGGTCGTCTGGTCTATTCTCAAATGCCGAATGGGCAGTGTTTGGTTGGCTGTGTGAGCGGCGAGACCCGGATTTGCTGACTGACGGCTTATGCTGTAGGCCGAAGGATGCATGCTGTGTAAGCCTTTTGTGATGACATCTGGTGCTGTGCTGCACATAGCTCCGAGTGTCACCGCTATATCTTGGGAGATTTGGACAGCGTAGTATAGTGGCGCGGCGTGAGGCGTATGTGAGACCTGAGACCCAGTGCTGAGGTTGTATAGTTATTCGTGGCGTAGATAGTCGGCATTTCTTGCCACGCCGAGGATGATGGGGCTTTGTGACAGGTTGCAGTGGCGAGATGAAGAGGTATGGTAATTCAACCGAGAAGCATTGACTTTGATGCTTCATTTCGTAGTGCCGTTGACAGTAAAGGGTAAATAAGAGGTCAACATAGGATGATGGGGAAAATTGGTTCCAAATGTAGTTAATGAGGTCAGTAAGGAACTTTACTAGCCAAAAGGCGCATAGTGTGGGATTGACGCACCCGACTGGACTAGCCTGTCAAGCGAGGCTGAGTGAGATCTTGTTTCGGGTTATGGTACAGTCCACGCGGCTTTCGTGTTCATCTTACGGAGTATTCGCAAGTATTGCTTTTGGGATTCTTGGATTAGGAGTTGGATTGCGTGCTTGGACATCAGTTGCGTGACTGGTCTTCTGCATCGGCGGTTAAGGAAGAAGGGTATATGCGTTTCATTTGCGTCTCATAGACAGTAATTGATGCGGCTGGCATGCCTGTGACTTAGTCAAGGTTACCATAATCGTATTTTATCTGTTACTCCAACTCTGCTGCCTGGGTGGCGGTGCGTTGTGCGCAACTCCTCTCCCGAGGTCAGCTCAGCGGTTCCGCCCGCAGTCCTGCTGCCCTCACCGGAGCCAGAAGCCCCGGTCTATGTCGAGATACATTGCTCGTTCTTCTCGGACAGCTGGCATGTTTTGGTTCGTCCGCTTCCCCGCAACAGTCGTGCTCATAGCTGCCCGATCTTGCTGGCCGACGTCGCTCGCATGAGGCCTTTCGATACTAACCGCCTCCACCTTCTCCGGGACGTCAGCATAACTCCCAAAGTTTAACCGCTTGAGACCCGGGAGCCGCAAGGCAGGGTCAAAGTTGATGAGGATGATTGCCTGATCACCAGGGTTGAGCCCGTCCTGGTTGATGGAGTACACAATCGATCGGTCGTCAGCAGAGGCGTGGACTTGGCCAGTTCGCTTGGAAGGACAGAGTAAGTGATTCAGCTCTGGTGGCGCGTCATCTGGAGGCCAGAGATGGACACCCCGAGTCTCGAAACGTTCCTCGCTGTTTTCTACCTCACGCCCGTCTGCTTCGCTGAGTTCACGCTTGAACAGAAATCCACGGTCTCCTTCGATGCCTTCCTCGTCGATAGGACACTTTCGCTTCCGAGAAACCACTCGCACCCTGATTCGATCTCGAGGTACGAGGCCACCACCGCCAACGCCCCTAGGAAGTGGGTCATTTACAAGGTCGAGGTAGCTGGATGCGGGGACATTGTATGAGCGAAATTTGGTTTTCGCTAAGATATAATCGCGTTTCGGCTTTGGCTCAACGCCTCCTTCGTACTCGGCGTGATAGTGTCTGCGGAGTCGTTTTCGGGGTGGCTCGTAGTTGGGTTTACATGACGGGTCCAAAGTCTTGGTGATCTGTTCATCTGGTAGAGGCGTCTTTAGATAGTAATCCGCGGTAGGCCGCTGCTTGTCCACGTCTGCCGGTGCAGGGAGGGGTTGGACGTAATATGTCCGACAATTCTCACTCCCACCAAGACGCCACTCCCGACGACACTCGAGGATCATCAGTTGCCCGGTTGCTTCATCTGCCCTGAGGGAGAGGTCTGACCAAGTATCATTGATTGGGCCTTCCCGGTGCTGCCGGCGCCAGGTGCGGTGCGTCTTGACGCCCTCTTTCGTTAATTTGAGTGTAGGGTCTAGGCAGATCCAGACGTAGTATGAGGTCCAATCCACCTCCTCTTCTTCAAAGTCGACTAGGGTGGAGATGGCGTAGAGGTGGTCCTGGTAGACTTCAAAGCACACCGTCTGGCCTATTTCGTTGCCAGCAAAGTTGTCGAGAACGATCATATTTGGCTTGGTGATTTTCCCTGTGTTAAGATCCGCACAGTTCACCTCCCATTGGTTGTACCCGCGAGTTCCGACCGCGGAATGCGTCCCATAGTAGAGATATGATCGGTTATGCCGCACAAACAGTCGATTTGTTGATTCAAGATGCACTTTGAGCCGGAGTCGACCGCTCTTCCCGTACGTTGAGCGGCGCTGCAGATCCACCGCGAGGATCCAGGCCCCAGGCGTTCCGGGGGTTGCCACCAAGAAGGAAATAACCCAGTTGCTATAATTCAGAAGAGAGATGTGAGCCATCCCGTTCTCTGGATTGCACTCAGGCACTGCACGACGCAGGACGTTGGAAAGATTCAAGACCTGCTCCACGCGGCTGGCACCACGCACATCCAGGGCGCGGATTTCATCGTTGTAGATGTAACAGAGCGAGCCATCAGCGTAGAGAAAGGAGCTTCCGTAGCCGAGGATTGAAGCTGAATACGGCTGAGCAGTGGCAAAGGATTCTTTGACGTCGTACAAGCGCCCGACAGCCCTGCGATAGCCAGCCTTGACCCGGTCGGCCTCCCTCCCTTCTCTTGTATGAAGTAGATCACTCTAGGACAAGCAAGGTTAGTGTTTGTGATCAAGGCAAAGAGGAACTTAGCGTACGTACTCTGACAGTGTTGCGAGCAATGGAGTCGTTTTTGGTCAAGATATTGAGGGTGCGATTGACCCTGCTAAGATGGGTATAGTCATGGCAATCAAGCGTCGAAGCAACCTGATAGAAGACATCGTAGGGGATGGAGTCCAGGTTTCTGGTCATTTTCTCCTATGACCAAGAAAGCGGACAAGGTGGCCTACGAGTAAAGGGAGAGACGAACCGGAGGCGTGAGGCAGTGCTAGACATCGGAGTAACACTTGAGCCCCGGCTGGGTTATGGGGGTGCTGGAGACGCGGAGGACGAAGGAATGCATGAGCTTTAGTAGTGGATGAGGCTCTGGGTGGAGATGCGAATGGAATTAGAAACATGACGCGAGGGGATGAGAAAGAATGCGAGGAATTATTATTGGGGGTGGAGCATGTTCTGGCCTTGGGGGGAGTCGGTGAACGCAACACTTGAGGCTCTGCTGTGCGCGTCCTTCCTTCACCACCCTTGGCCTCTTTCATCTCTCTCTCCCTCTAACCATCTTCAGCTTCGCCCGACTACTCCGGAGTATCTTCATCGCGCGGGTTTGAGTTCTCATTCGTCATCTCATCTATTGAGCCGCACCTTCTGGCTCCGTCCAGCTTCCTTCTTCCAGCCACCAGTGGCAATCACCGTACGCTGGGCGAGGCTGACCGAGTCGTGGCAAACAATGCTCTGCTTCTATTATGGGCCACCTACAGCAGCCACAGTCATTCACACGCTAAGTATCCCCCACGGACCGGTTTGAGAGGATCGTCAGTAAAGATACCAACCGGCATTTCAAGGCAAGGCTGCATGCTTGACTACATCTGAACAACCCCACAACGCCATCTGATCGCCTGCCGGATGCGATCACCGTCAACAAACCGCTCAAAGTTTCTGTCGGGGGCCTCAGGCCCAAAGGTCTTGTGATCATTGGCAATTGCTGACCTCCGGCCACGGTCGCGTTATTTGAGCAAGCTCACGAGGCTGTGTCGAACTGACAAGGCTCCAAAGACAAAGGCACCTGACTTCGTATCACCGCGACCCTTGCAAGCTCTTATCTCCCGTCAGACGCATTATGTACGTACCTTTCCTCTCTGGGATAGGCTGCCTTGGGCTTCGTGCCCCTGTAACAGATTATAGTTTTCTGCTTACGCCGGTGCATGCACCTGAACTCGGCGCAAAGCTCGGACCGCCGTCAGCATTCGGCAGCAACTAGCAAGAGGGGTACGATACCTATGGTGACCATATCGCCGCAAAGTCTTTTGAAGAAACTTGATTATCCTGTCACAACCGCGTGACACCGTGCAATAGAGAAGGTTCAACGAAACGCCCATGCGGGGTTGCTCGAACGACTCATGGCAATACCCTTGCTGCTATTACATGTGTTCGCTGGCCTGTGGTACGATCCTACAAGGCTTCCTTGTTTGCTTTCACCCAAAATTCACCCCATAGCTTCCATTCTAGGCCAGTCCAAGTGCGAAAAGCAATCAAACAAAGGCAGTTGCAAGACTACAATCCTTCAAAATGTCCATATTTGCGGAAAAGAGGGGTATGTACCTCCACAGCCTTGTGCCTGTGCTACTTGGCAGAAAGCAACCTACATGCAATGCCACGAGTCAAGCATGCGATTAGCTGGATAACCTGCCCGGCAGGAATTGTCATCCCGGAAGCTCCATGGATTGTGCGTTAACCCGGGTGAAATGCTTTCCCCTCATTCCTGCATCGAGCTCTCTAGACTTTTCTCTCAATTCTAGAATCTCCTCGCCAGGAGCATTACCAGCATGGAAATCTTCGAGAACCTTTCTAGAACGCTTCTAGAAGCATTTTAGAAGTACAAGAATCGATACACTTCTAGGTGCTTGGACTTTTCTAGAAATTCTTGAAACAGGTAAGAAATTGGCTGGCAATCCCAACGGCATATATATACATTCAGGGGTACGTCAACGCCACATTATCAGGAAGCATACTCCGGAGAACGGAGAAGACGTCCTGAAACAAGCTTCACTGTTTTGTGTAAGTTCTAGTGTCGGTAGTTACGATCCATGGCGGCGATCATCAGATGGTCAAGCTCTTTGCCACCATCGATTAAGCCACCCGCAATTTCTCCCTCCCATCTATTTCCACCGAAGCCTTGAAAAATTCCGTTTGGATCGCAGTGTGAAATATTGAAAACCGATCTTGCTCCCGCGCCATACGCCAACGAGAGCTATGAAGCCGGGCCATGGCCGATGCACATGCGTTCGTGCATCTGCCGCTGCTGTTGCTACTATGATCGAACAAGCTCCAGCCTTCTCACCTCAACCCGCGTGGCGCGGTAGTACTACTAGCGATGGATAACATCAATGCTGTTGATCACCAGCTGCCGGCAATGTGAGGCTGAAGATGGTTTCATGAGGACAGTTTTTTATTGCCTGTTGGTCGGCATTCTCGATAAACGATTTCGTTAAGGTCTATGAAACTAGCAGCCGATCACGGTCACTACAGCGCAAGTACACTCTGTCCCCCGTCCTCCGTCAGCCGCCCTCTGATCCTAATCGCCAAATATTCCCCTCCAAGCCGCTCAAGCACGAGAGCTTCCTTTTCGCCAGACACCCCGACCACCGCACTAGGCGCGAAGAGCAATGCCTCGCCAACCTTTAGACCTACAATCTGGTCAAACAATGTAACAGGTTTGGTCTTGTCCTCTGGAAAACCAGCCCGGCCATTGCCTCTGGCAAGAATAGCGTGGTTTTTTCTCGAAGTACCGCCAGATTCCTTTGCAGCGGCAGCCAAATGGTGGCGTAGAACCCTCAACCATTCCGGCGAGGTAAACCGATGAACAATGGTCACGGAACAGAGATTAAGTAGCGCGGCTGAGATTGTTGGTTCTTGCGTGGAAACGATGACACGGACGCCTAGGTGCCGCTGGAGGCGTACTGCCGAGAGAATCGTTTCTGTGAAGACGGTGGCCTCGGGCGACGTTTTCATGTACTGTTCCAATTGCCGTTTATCAGGGCATGGTCCGGTAAAGCCGGGAAGAAAGCTACTCACCTTGTGCGCTTCATCCAGCGCAAATATCCTTCCGACGTTGGGATCCTGCTGCAGGAATATACTCAAGCAGATGTTGAACAGCGCGCAGGCTGTTTCGGGGGACACGCATGGACACGAGAGGTCGACGATTGTCAAACGGCCGGGCTATCTCTAATCAGCTTACACACATTGATATACCGATAGGGAATACCAACCTCAGGTTTCTAATCTGTCCCCTTTCTTCCCCCAGCTTTCGTTTCCTCCACCCCCCCAACGTTGGTCTGACATTCAGGCATAAAACTTTCAAGCATCTCTAACCTCTGGGTAAGCGGGCCCCTCTGCGCCGCTGTGAGGCCGCAACCGTTCACTCTTCTTCTGAAATCGGCGTAGTTGAACCCATCGCCACCATACTGCTGAACCATCCGCATTTCACGCAAAATGCGCTTCACCGATTCCATGTACAGCGGTGCGTCGCCGGCGCTTACGGCCATGAGATCCATCATGCGCTTCGTGTTGAGGTGGCTCTGGTCAATCGCGAGAGACTCCACGGTCACGTTCAGTCGCCTGTACGTTCTCTGCAACATGAACACCCACATTCGTTAGCATCATATGCAACCATCACAGTATGCATAATATGCAGTACGCCTTGTCAAGAAGGGCACCAACTTACCCGAATTGTCGCCGCATTTGTCGGCGCGCAGAGCACCCTTACTTTCACATTGTCATTCGAAGCCAAAAAGCAGCCTCACACGGCGAACCGCCCGTATCGGAAGCGAACGTATCGTGATGGAACACCACGCCGGTCAGCGGACTCGTCAACCGACCTAGCTTCGAGGGTATCAGGCACGACTCCAGCATACAGGACAGTGTATGCGACTTCCCGGACCCCTGCGACCCGCAGATGAACGTGCTTGACGGGGCAGAAATATTGAAGAGGAGGCGCGGGTCGTTCGCGATATCGGTAGCCGTCTCAGCATCTGCTGGAAGTGAAACACCCGAGCTGGAGCTGGCGCTGGAGACGCTGGCTCTCTGCTGAACGAAGTGGTCTTGCTGTCGATGTCTTGATCCCGCGAGGAGGCCATACTGCAGTGATGTGGATCCTGGGTCGTCAAGTCCTGCACCCTCCATGATTGTGTCTGCGTCTGCGCCTGAGCGGCTCTGGTCATTCTCTTGGATCTGGCGCAGTACGGAGCTTGCAATGATTGGGGCGAGAGCGACCTCGTCGAATTGGCTCTGGTTCTGGCTCTGGCCGGTGTTGGAGTCCAACGAGTCTAGGTGGTACCTGGGGATCTCGACTGAGAAGAGCGAGGTGTCGGAGGGAGTGAGCGCTGTGTTCGACATCCTCGTTGATGCGGTGCTGATAGTTCCAAGCAAGGTAAGGAGGGTGAGGTCGGTATACCAGTCAAGGCTATGGACAGAGCAGGTAAGATGTAACAGGTCATGGTAGTAATTGGTTATAATATGATGCCTTGCAGACGGACAATAATATACGGTTAAACAAACGGAGCAGAAGTTTTCCCAATCTATTTCCTTCCATTACGCGTGTACAAAAAGCAGCAAAAAGCAGTTTGCTCGTCTGCCGACGATACTTGTGTATGTCTTGCTTCTACAATGAAAGAAATGCGGTAAGTACAGCCCGTGAAAGAGTCCCTCTGCTTTACAGCTTTGCTCAGCGTTATTATATTGGCTTCACCTCATATACTGTACTTCTTTCTTGTGTTCAGCTGTTGCATTCCCAATCGGGATCGGAATCGCTTGCCCAATCGAGCACTGACGCAAGAGCCAGGAATGACAAGCAACTCCTCAGTCTCAACCCCTCCATGAACTTACATCTCCTCAATCTCACACGGACTGCAGTGACAAGTTCGATATCTCTCATCATGACTCGCATCTTCCTGTGAGTGTTGCCGCAACATTCTGCCGCACGGGGCTAATCAAGGGCAGTCTCGGCGCTACAGGCTACATTGGCGGCGAAGTCCTTCACGCCCTACACAATTCTCACCCAAATTATGAAATCACCGCGTTGATTCGGAGTGCGGAGAAGGCAAGCAAGGTGACTGCCGCTTACCCCGAAGTGCGGGTGGTCATCGGTGATCTGGACCATGCTTCTGTCATCGGGGAGGAAGCAAAGAAGAGCGATGTCGTGATCCGTATGCTTCTCGCCATTGTACACTACGATCGCCCACGATACTAATATTCAGCATAGACGCCGCGAGTAACAAGCACATCGCCAGTGTAGAGACTATTACAAAGGCACTTGAAGGCCGACGCGACGGTAAGTAAGCCTGCTCCAACCGCGACTTTCTACCGCTCCTAACATATTCGACAGCATATTACATCCAGGTCACCGGCGCCAGTGTCCTTGGAGGTCCCGAGATCGACGCCAACGCCTATGGTGAGCCCTCGGATAAGGTCTACGACGACCTGGAAGGGGCTCAAGCCATCCGCGACCTCATTTTCGCATACCCCACGCGCCGCGTTGTCGACAACTTTATTCTCAAGCTCGCAGGGGGCGGTCCCAGAACAGCAATCATTTTCCCGCCCATTATCTTCGGTGTTGGAAGTGGGCCGGGCAATCAGCGGAGCATCCAGGTGCCTTCAATCGCGAAAAACTCGCTGGTCCACAAGCAGGCTGCATATGTTGGGCAGGGCTTGAGCCGATGGGGCGCCATCCACGTCGCAGACCTTGCGCGACTGTTTGTCGCGCTGGTCCAAAATGCAGCTGAAGGCGGGCGTGGTGATGCTTGGGATGAGAATGGGCTGTACTTTGCCGAGTCTGGCGAGAAGGTAGGCTAAGCTGTGCCAGCACCTGCACCTGCACCTGCCCGTGATCACGCGATGTACATGTACTAATCCTATCCAGTCCTTCAAAGACATTGCTGGCCTCGTCGCGAATGAGGCATACAAGCTTGGATACGCCGACAAGCCGGGATCGATTCATTCTATCACGCCTGAGGAGTGCGACAGCATGTTCTTTGCCCATGGGGCCGTTTTCCTGGGCACAAATGCACGCGGAAGGGCGCTGCGTGCTCGGACGCTGCTGGGTTGGGAGCCGGTCAAGGGTGGCCTGGAGGAAAATATTCCAGAGACTGTTGCTGCTGAGGCCAAGGCTCTTTGAGAGAATGTAGATAGCCAGTGACTAGCCGAGCATCGAGCTGTATAACAGAAGCTACCGGATTTCTGAGAAGTCACGTATAAGACCCAACACCAGTAAGGAAGGCAACGAGCTCTTTCTAATTAGCATGAAAACAGCGCCTTCCATAGACACCCTCCGGGCCTATGACCAAACAACTGCCTGGCCATTGATTAGCCCAATGAAGCCCTACAGAGCCCAACAGCATTGGCACCGGCTTCTTCTACATTGTCTCTATCCATCCCAACCACCGGGTCCACCATCGCCAAAGCCACCTGCACCCTAATCCCTATCCAGGGATATTTCAGCCTATGGCCCAAGCCCTCCCCCCTTCTTTCATTTTTATCTATGTATAGCTTGTTGGAAGACGGATGGCAGTGAGAACAGCGGCCCTACAAAGCAAAGAGCTGCGGATATCAGGAAGAGCAATGACACTGATCATAAGGCATGTCTCCTATCTCTTCACTATCCATCTCAATGACATTAATTAAACTAAAAGTCAACAACCGCTGATGTTTGGCTCAATCCACAAACTCCAGAGACTTCTATATAAACTGCACTGTTGCCTTTGATTCATGATATTTTCCGTTCTAAACACTAAACGCGGTTATAGATACATACAACAAATTATTGACAATCAAATCTAACAGTTCCACCATCTATATCCAACAGCAGGAGAGCAATAATCTAGGCACCCATTAATAACCGGACATCACACCAGATCGCAGAGAGCCGTCCAGCGGCTACTCCATATGGCCATAAATGACTGCCTCACTTGAGTCCCAATCATCCCCCCATACTGCGAATGACCTTAGACTCATGCATACAGTGACTCGTAGAGCTCTCCCAGCCTTCCATATGCAATAGGTCACCGAGTAGGCCGTGGTGTGGTCGAGGCTCTCCTGACAGGCAATGGACGGGCTGGTGTGAAACGAGCAAGATGCACAGGAAACCTATTTCATGTAACCTTTTGATTTCAGGTACTCGGTCTCCTTCTCGGTAAAATCTTGTTTCGGATCTTCACTGAATTTGAAAAACGTAGCATTCTGCCAGGCCAGCTCGTCGGAGCTTTTGCCGGCTGGACCAGCCTCCAACTCTTCGTGTATGTTATCAAGTTCTTCGCCACCTTTTGCGAGCTCGTCAATTGTAAAATCCAGGTTTGCGAACAGATTATCGGAGCCTTCGCCAGTCGCACCAGCCACTTCTGCGTAATATTTATCATAGTCGAAGCCCTCTTCGAGTAGTTCTTCAAAGTCATCGCCCGTTGTACTAGCCGGGACCTCGCCCGTTGTCCTAGCCGGGACCTCGCCCGTTGTACTAGCCGGGACTGCAAACGATCCGTCGGGCTCGCCTTCACTCATTGTATTAGTAACGGTCTTAGTCTTCATTCTCGCGGACTTTTTGACAGTCTCACCTGGGGCATCTTCGTCGCTTCCGTCATCCAGCCTCCGCTTCTTAAGCTTATCAATCTCCTCCATAAGCTCTTTCACCGTCCTCTCGAGTTCATCATTTTTCCGCTTCGCGCCTAGCAGACTGGTTTTATAGTGCCCAGCAGCGCTCTCATGATAAGCCTTGTCGCTCGCAACGGCAAGCTTGCCAGGCTTTAAATACATCGTCGACTCCCCGCTGACGTGGCCAAAAGTCTCATTATAAGCTTGGACCTCGACCTTGAACTCGAACGTATCTCCCAGTTTTGAATTCTTGGCAATGTGCCTCTGCGTAGGGGCCACCTTGACTTTAGGCTCACTGGGGGGTTTCCCATCGTCCTTCTGCGCGACCACCATATAAATCTGAAAGCCGTTGGTGTTACTGGTTTGGATCTCGCTGACAAGCTTCCACAGGCTGCGGTATGTCTGGACTGGCTTCTGGTCGTTTATCCATGCCCAGCGCCCCGTACCTTCTTCCTTGACGGCGACGGTATAATGGCCGGGGGGATCAGGTTTACCGTCTTCACCGTCTTTATCGGCACCAGGGGGCCGGGAACCGGGGCCTTGGTGGAAGATGACGGACTTGACGTTGTACTTGATAGGTGTGTCCTGACCTGGAGGTAGTATGTGAGCGGGTATCTCGAAGCCATTTTCGATCTTGAGCGCACGGAAGCATTTTGCCTTGGTCCTGTCGTCGTAGCGTTGGGGCAAGATGGTCAATATCTCGGGGGCAGTATCTAGCTGCCGCTTCTCGATGAATTTCTTTCCCTTATCCTTGCATTTCTCGCACACGGTGTTGTGTTTGACGTCGCGATACCAGTCTTCGTTGAGCATGTCCTGGAAGTTGGTCATCCTCAAATTGCTTTTCTGAGTCGGCCACTTGAGGTGAGGAAAGGGATACCAGCCCCATTGCGGCCCACCTGCAACATTTTCGGTGTCATTGCAGTTCGAGCATATCCGGACATAATGTGACTGGTGAAGGAACATGTCCATGGGCATTCCGGGGGTGTCAAAGCCGGGCTTTTCCGCATCCTTGTTGATGCATTTCTGCAAGGACTTGATCAGGTCCTCCATGAAGTCAAGGCTATCGTGTTGTGGGGCGGGTTCACCCCTTGGTTTCGCAAAATATTTTCCATCACCCTCCAGGTAATGTCTCCATAGAGTGGTTAAATTAGCCTGATAAATCCCCTTCATGCCGCACTTTCTTCCCGAAACGGGTTTGACTTCGTAATTCCTTAAACGATCCCGCTGGAAGTAACTTTGCATAAACAGATAAATATTGCAGAATAGACAAGGTTCGTCCACTAGTTTGTCAGCTGTGTGGCATTGAGGATGCCCCCCGCTATCTCTGTGGTCTGCGATCCATTTGGCGAAGACTGGAAGGTGGAGAAGCGCAAGCATAACGACATTTCGGTAGCAGAGGTTACTGTGGTCTGGATTATGCATGCCCTGACTTCCAGGCCATGGCTTGATATTCCCATCAGCCGTTTGTTATCATCATGAAGGGAAGGGGAGTAGCCACATTGTTATAAAAGTGAGGGGGCACAGCAGGAGCAGCAGAAGCAGCAGGAGCAGCAGGAGCAGCAGGAGCAGCAGGTGCACTCTGCTAATGTTAGCCTATAATCTCTTCACATCGGGAGAGGAGTAGTCACCTCTGGACCAGCATCAGCACCAGATGGGCCAGGTGCACTCTGCTAATGTTAGCCCATCATATCTCCCCACCGCACAGAGGAGATTAGCTGTACTCACCATTTTGATAAACCTAGACGCAATTTGATACTCGAATTATACGAAGATAGTTGAAAATAAAATGTGCAATTTTATCGAATATCCAGCTCGAGCCCAAGCCCAAGCCCTACATTTATAACCCGTCTGCACGAGAGCGCCATACTTGACGTTGAAAGACCGGGGCGGAATTCGCTATATTTGATCTAGTTTCATCTAGTGTTTCCGAGTATCCTTTACCCTCGAAACTGAGATCGATTCAATTGCCCTCAGGTATCTTGGGATCCGAGAGGTACGCCATTGTCCATTGTCGGGTGGGAGAAGTAACAAAGGGCAGCTGAAGCAATCGCAGCCCTAATTTTAGGCTGGCGACAAAGGGATTGCCTCCAGCTTCTGACGCGCATGACGCGCTTGACAAAGCGCATTGGATACCGCTAGCAACTCACTCTGGTTCATGGACAGACTTGAAGTGGTCTTATGTTACGCCGTTGTTCATCCTGTCGGGAGATGGTATTAAGTCGAAATAGACGAGACTGTGCTTGTTTCAGTGAAAGCCATACGGATCAATGTACCGCTGCGCGTAGCGTTTGCGCTCCCCGTAGCGATGCGAATGTCGGCCAGCGTAGGTAGATAAGTGGGGGGTTGAGAGGCTTGCATCATCATATACACTTTGTCTGTACGGCTAGAAGGGGGCATCCCTAGTAGGAGGGGCCAGTCAGGCATCGCGATATAACAAATTCGTAGCGATCTGCCTGCTATATAAACATCATAGTGCTTCCAGAGTCCCAGACACATATAGATCGGAATCATGGGATATTCGCGCTCTTGGGGTGTAGTTCTAGGCGAGTCAACCTGAGTACATCAGCCCTAACCTGAAATCACGTCATGTTTTGCCCGGGCTTGATTGACCTCTTGGATATCTGTTGCGAGATATTGCACTTCAGTGAAAGCCAAGCTCATGGCATTCTATGACGTCCTTTGATTTTGGCTCTAGAAAAGTTTCCGGGTTCAGAAGGCCACTCCAGGCTCAGAGAACACCCTAGGTATCCTGGGCGAGAGGGCCCGACTCAAGGACCCCGATAGCAAGACAAAGCCTGTGGCACATCAGGTTGAAATGGCCGTGGACGGGTACTATAGAGCAACTGATCGGTGCAGGCATGTGAAACGCACTTATTGATTGGTCGACAGCGTTTGACCTTGTATTTAAGAATGGATTAAGCGACGTTGGTATGGGAGCTAAAAAAGCACGCCATCTTCTCGTCCGAATCCTCCACTGCGCAAGCCTTTGACTGTAAAAATGGCGCCGTTAAAGATCATCGGAGCTGGGTACGGACGCACTGGCACCCTCAGCCTTTGCCAGGCGCTTGATATGTTGGGGTGACTACACACCGCCGCTCTCACATCAAACCGCGAGATTGGATCAATGCTAATCCACTCAACAAGGTACTCGTGCCACCACCTGGAAAAGATAATCCTCGACGACTCCCAAGATCCAAATCTCTTCAGGGAGGCCTATCTAACTAGTCCCCGCGGGAACGGGGCTGACTGGGACCACATGTTCCGCGGGTATGACGCAACGTCCGACTGGCCAGCAGCCGCATTCTGGGAGCCCCTGCTGAAGGCGTATCCGTCTGCAAAGGTGATACTGACTGTAAGGGATCCCGAGGCTTGGTACGCCTCCGTGGGGAAGACTATCAGGCGTGAGGAGTCTGTCAGCGAGACTTTAGACATGGCCATTGAGTGGCCCAAAGAAATGACTGAAACTTGGAACATGGCCCGCGCAATCGTCAACAGGGGCGAGCTACACCTGTACGAGGACAAGGATGCCATGCTCGAGCAGTACCGTACGCATATTGCCCACGTATGCGAAGTTGTGCCCAAGGATCAGCTGCTGGTCTTTGAGGCTTCACAGGGATGGGAGCCCTTATGTAGGTTCCTAGGCGCTGAAGTGCCACTGGGGGTTCCTTACCCTCATGTTAACCGCGGGGCGTTGTTTGGGGATCGAGCGCGGAAGATCAAGGATAGGATCGATGAGAGCAACGCAAAGTCTGCTGAGTACGAGACCTGGACTGTTTGCGTTTGCTGCGTTATGATGATGGAGAATAAGGACTAACTCCAGCTACGCAGGCATATCGCGGAGCGTTCGTCGATGTCTACCTGGACATCGGACATGACCGCTTGGGAAGAGAGTTTATCAGCTGTCTGACATTCCGAGAGTTTCCAGTAGCAGGGATTATGTGTCTTCCACAAGTAAGAGACTTATTCTGTTTCGCTTGAAGGTAGCCTGAGATACTAGTCGCAATGAAGGACTTATTTCGTCTGCTGCTGGTGTTTGTAAGCATTGACATCGCCGGGGACCTTTTGGTGGAACTATGACGCTCAACATTGAGCATGATGAGCCTGTATCGCCAGCAGTTCCCAGTAAGGCCAAAGATGTAGAATGCACCCGAGATAGATCAACCAGAATGCAAGCAAGATAGATGGTGAAGAGACGTGCTCGGTCGGTGTTGGAGCTCGGGGCCCCGGGTCTACTCCGGACGTCCGTGGTCGGACATAACAAATCGGGGATAGCGGCTTGGCATGATCCAACCGCTGAGCGTTCCCGACTTTTTTCCCCACGTCACAGCCAGCGCCTCTTGCCTTCTCGCCCTTCCTCCTCAAGCACTGCTGACCACTTTGCCTGGAAGCTATAAACCGCTATCCATCATGTCTAGCGTGGCTCCTTTTGCCTTGAAACAGGCCTCAAGAGCCTATGCCCGCCGGCTGGCAACAGCACAGCACGCCCTTCCCCGGAGGTCGCTCGCCACCCCTAGCTATCGAACCTACGTCTCGGAGACCAAGGCTGGAAATGCCCAGGTCTCGGTCGACACGGCCATCAAGCAGGAGCAGAAGGAGTTTGTGAAGCAGACCGGCGTCAAGCCGCAGAATGCTGAGCTTCCCGCCTCCGGTCTCCCCGGCGATACCGCGATGAGCCCGGCCGCGGGTATCCTCAAACAGGCTACGATTATGGACCAAGGAATGCGACCGATCTACCTCGATGCGCAGGCGACTACCCCGACCGACCCCCGTGTCCTTGACGCCATGCTTCCTTATCTCACCGGCATTTACGGCAACCCGCACTCGCGCACACATGCCTACGGATGGGAGTCGGAGAAGGCGGTTGAGCAGGCCCGTGGACATATCGCCAAGTTGATTGGAGCTGATGCGAAGGAAATTATCTTTACAAGTGGTGCGACTGAGAGTAACAACATGAGCATCAAGGGTGTGGCGCGGTTCTTTGGCCGGTCCGGAAAGAAGAAGCACATCATTACCAGCCAGACGGAGCACAAGTGCGTTCTTGACAGCTGCCGACATCTCCAGGATGAGGGCTTTGATGTGACCTACCTTCCTGTTCAGAACAACGGTCTGATCGACATTAAGGAGCTGGAGGCTGCTATGCGCCCAGACACCGCTCTTGTCAGTATCATGGCTGTCAACAACGAGATCGGTGTTGTTCAGCCAATGGAGGAAATTGGAAAACTCTGCCGCTCGAAGAAGATCTTCTTCCACACCGATGCCGCCCAGGCCGTGGGCAAGATCCCTCTTGACGTCAACAAGATGAACATTGATTTGCTGTCTATTTCCAGCCACAAGATCTACGGTCCCAAGGGAATTGGTGCCTGTTACGTTCGCCGCCGACCTAGGGTTCGTCTCGAGCCCATCATCTCTGGTGGTGGCCAGGAGCGAGGCCTGCGCAGCGGTACCCTTGCTCCTCACCTGGCTGTTGGATTTGGCGAGGCCTGCCGCGTGGCTGCAGATGATATGGAGGTAAGCTACCCTTGTTTTACTTATATTTGACGATGATTATTTGCTTGAATTATGCTTTCGTGAAGTTATGGGGGTAGCTGCACGCTCTGCGTGTCCCTTGACGTATGAAGAACCATGCAGGGGTGATGAGTCGCTTTTTGCACGTTTTGATTTTTTTGGTGACTTGTGGAAGCGAAAGTCGAAGCTGACCAATGTTTAGTATGACTCCAAGTACATTACACGGCTATCGAAGCGCCTGTCAGACGGTCTCCTGGCAATGGAGCACACCTCCCTCAACGGTGACCCCGAACGCCGCTACCCTGGTTGTGTCAACGTTTCATTTGCCTACGTCGAGGGAGAGTCTCTTTTGATGGCCCTCAAAGACATTGCCCTGTCGTCCGGTAGTGCGTGTACCTCTGCCTCGCTGGAGCCCAGCTACGTCCTTCGGGCGCTTGGCAGCAGCGACGAGAGTGCCCACAGCAGTATCCGATTCGGTATTGGGCGGTTCACGACGGAGGCTGAAATTGACTATGTGCTGAAGGCTGTCCGGGAGCGGGTGGACTTCCTGCGGGAGCTGAGCCCGTTGTGGGAGCTGGTGCAGGAGGGCGTTGACCTGAACACGATTGAGTGGAGCGGACATTAATGTTAAAATGGCGACTGTCTTTTAGTTAGTATATGGCGTTGGATGTAAGATACACTGTACAGAATGCAATGATACCAATCCACTTCTATGTAATACTATACGGAGTAATACCCTACTACCCTATCTCAATGGCAATATCACGTGCACCGTAGATCGTGGTAGATCACTCAAGTCCGTCCCCGCTTGCAACCAAGGTTAGCTCCTCACCGCAGGCCTGAACGGGGTGGCGTGGGTGGCAGCGCGACGGGCTAGAGCTCGCTTAAGGCTCGGCAGTCGAAACTGCACCCACACTGCGCCTTCCGGTTCATTCTCTAGTACTTGCGCTACCACTCAACCACCAGCGACCCCTTTCGCTTCCACCCAACGCCTATGCAGAGGATCTATATCGACAACGGTTCTGGAGAACCTTCGTCTGGAGAAGCTATACAATATGGGGTCAACAAACTCGCCCGTCGCCCTCCCGCTTGCCACACCCGGCCTTTGGCTCTCGTCTTCCACGGCTCCCCAGCGTTCCTGCCCTTGAGCAGCCCTTCACTCAGTGGTCTTTACTCCGCGGCCGTCACCCCTCTAAAACGGCCATGAAGGAGGCAATCGGTCCCGTGCTCGCCTTCCTCCTTGGCCCACTGGGCCTCGCAACTGCTCCGACCAGACTCTTTTCCTCGGTCCTTGATCACCTTTATTAATCAACCATGGCTTCTGAGGACCAATCTTCCGTCCCGGCACCGGAGGATCGCTCCTTTTCCTGTACTTATTCTCGTTGACCCTCCTGGTTCCTGAAACCTTCTCTCTCTGACATTCTCTCAACAGGAGTTTACCGTTGCTTCATCTTTGCGCTTATCACCGTGCTCCGTTCCATCTTTCCCAGGCGCAGCCTCTTGTGTTACTCTCCGCCCAGCTTGCCCTGCCCTGGGCGTTATTTCTGGGAGCTACCCTGTCCAGCGGATCTTGCCATCCCCGTCGACTTCCGGGTCTCGACAAATCAGGCTACGCGCGTCATCTTCCCTTCAGTCCCGACTGGCAGGATCACTGATTTAACCTCCGGCTATTCGCTACGGTGGTCATCTTGACCCTATTGCTTTTTTCTCTCGTTTCACCACCGTTGCCAGATTCATCCTCATGAGCTGTTTCTGGCAACTGTGGTAGCTTGGACCTTCCGAGACATTCGCTTACCACTTCGTTACTTGTCCATTGCGTCCTTTTCTTCCAATTTTATCTTCCGCTGGAGGACTGATACCCTCTCTTACCGGGCACGTGAGCTTGTTGTACATATTTATACCCCGATTGCTCGATTCCAAGCTCATCTCCGCATCCATTCTTTTCGCCATGATTCCCCCGATCCCAATCCCCGCAGAGTATGGCATCTCGCCAGACTCCGGGTTCCTTCCAAACGAACCGCCTCTCGAGCATCTGCCTGACGCCTACTACTCCAAGTGGGAGTGGATTGTGGCGAACCTTCAGCCCCTCCTTCTGAGCAAGAGAATGAGGGGGGTCGTTGATAACATGCCTATGCTCTCAACATCATATCTTCAAACAGAACCTGAATGGAGGAGAGCATACTCTATTTTAGGCTTCATCCTTCACGGCTATGTTTGGGTTGGCCCCATGCCAGCGGAGGTATGTAATTTATAACCTTCCTGATTGATTAAGCTAACGTGTTTAAACAGAGAGTCCCCCCTCAGTTGACCGTACCCCTCCTCGAAGTGTGTGCTCATCTTGATTTACCTCCTGTTGCCACTTATGCTGGCTTGGTTCTATGGAATTTTAAACCGATCTTTACCGACGAGCCTGTGGATGACCTGGATAACCTCGCCTGTATCAACACAATCACCGGTACCCTGGACGAACAATGGTTCTACCTCGTCTCCGTTGCCATTGAAGCTCGCGGTGGCCCGGCAATTTCACTCGTCTTGCAAGCGATTGCCGCTGCGCGGGTTGGAGACAGCGCTGTTGTGACTGAATACCTGCAAGCTCTAGCGGAGATGATTGATGAGATCGGTGCCTTATTGGAAAGGATGTATGAGCACAATGATCCGTATGTGTTTTACAACAAAATTCGGCCGTACCTAGCAGGAAGCAAGAACATGGGCGATGCGGGCCTACCAAACGGCCTGCTTTATGACGACGGCACAAAGCCAGAGTATCGTCATTACGGAGGCGGGAGTAATGCTCAGAGCTCACTGATCCAGTTCCTTGACATCGCCCTCGGAATTGAACACCGGCCGACTGGTGAGACTCGCTCTAGCTCGTCGGCAAACGACAAAGTTGCAACAGGTCCGCGTCACGGATTCATCCAGGAGATGCGTTCCTACATGCCGGGGCCTCATCGGAGGTTTTTGGAACACATGGGTGCTGTCGCCAATATTCGAGAATACGTGGAGGCTCGCCGCTCCAATACACCACTCTGCCTTGCGTACGATGCGTGCTTGACAATGCTGCAATCAATGCGAACCAAGCACATTCAAATGGTGTCACGGTACATCATCACACCATCTCAAAATGCACGAGAGAAACCCTCCCGCTCAGCGAGCCTCAACCTTGCCACGGCACGCCAGGGTGAGAAACCCGACGGCAGCAAATTACGTGGCACCGGCGGTACGGCACTGATCCCGTTCCTCAAGCAGGCTCGCAACGAGACGGGCGAGCCAATGATTGACGCGTGGGCGCGGCGATTGCTGACGACGGGGTCTGTGGAACCCAGCTGGGCCTCGCTGAGCAAACTTGGTGAGCAACCTGATGGAGATTTGAAAGTGGTTGGCCTGGCTGGTACATGGACTGCGGCTGACAGCGAGGGGGGGATTTGCCATTGGTAGACATAGATTCGACGATACCCGAGCGCGATGCTAGATTTATTTTCACCTCGACTTCAGTTTCGGCGTTTATTGCCTGGATTGTGCGTATTATTACATATTGTGCAGTTTAATCACCAGCTTTTTGACAAGTAAGTTCGGTCCTCCTGTAGTCGTAGCAAGCGGTGGTCGTACAAGTAATTCAAATTGCCCAACGACGAGTCTCCAAACTCTTTCTTGCTCGCCCAGAATGTCCGGTTTCAGCTGCTGGCCCAAAAGCAAAGGGCGTCACTCGACCAACAACAACAGTCCCTTACTGTCTTCGGCCCTCTAGCGACCAGCTACCCCTGCAATACCGCCAACCTTCTCCAAATCTTGATTTTTTTTCTCGTCATGTGGCGCGGTGGTCGAATTCACCTGGGCTTCAACGCCACAGCAAAACAACATTAGACATGACGAGGTCCTAAAGTCAAGCTATGGAGCAGGCGCCGGTGCAAGGCAGGGGAGGGTTAGATACCTAGGGAATGCAGGCCCAGGCCCAGCCCCCGCCCAATCTCGGCACTGGATGATTCTGCACGGGAACGATTCTGCACTCTGCACGGTTTATCAATGGAGCTCGTCAGATAGGTGCCGGTGCGGGGGCCGCGGCTGGGGCTGGGGCTGGGCTGCAGAAGTCGATAGTCCTAGGTTTGGGGTCAGACCAGGACATGGGTTGTTTTTGCTGCGTTCGCTAAAATGCGTCCCTTGGCCATGAACCCTGAGCGCACTACCTAGGGGTTCGTGGAGGTTCGTGTGGGATTGACGGCTCAGGTCAGTGTGATTTTAATGTCGCCTGGGCTGCCGGGTAGCGACGGCGATGACCACCTGCAGCTGGGCGGGATGAAGGGGGGTTCCCAATAGGTACCGAACAGTAGCCTCCCCTTTGGTCATGGATAGTACTCCGGCGTACACTATATTGAACTGCGCATTGTACGGATATACCCTGGTTAGAGTCTCATGGGGGTATTAATTTTATTTTATTCTTTCCATACTGTTCTTACCAAAGCCATATATTGATCATATCCCTACTGGTTCCCCCTCCGTATGGCACTCGCTAACATTGTCCAACTTTCCATTCTCGGAGCCATTGTCGAGGGTGACGTGCCCGCAGGCTCGCTGCACAGCCCCTTGGAATGTTGTCAACGACCAGGTGGTCATATGCCCGGCGAGATACACGTTGGGCCTGGCTAATTGACTAGCTGGAGGGAGGCTTACTAGTCAGCTAGCCAGCAAGCACCAGGACTGTGCCATACAGCGGGGAAGTAGCCGATACTCATTGCTCTGGATTAGATCTGTCTATCGTCCCGTAATCCATACTTCTGCGGAGAGAGCACCTCGCGGCGTCATAGGACGAGCGGATGGTGCCGAGCAGGTTCGAGCACATACAGCAGGCGTGGCGGCACTGGAGAAGTACCTAGATAGACGGATCCAGACGAGGAGGAGGTGCTGCCTGTCACCTTGCATAAGCCACCATGGCAATGGGGTTCCGAACGCGAGAACTGGTGACACTTGGAGCCAGTGTACTTGCCGGATTTGATGTTGCCAAGGGGCCCAGTGCACCTGAGCTAGGAACACTTGGGGTCAAAGCTCTTGGAGTGTGAGGATGGGGTAGGCTTATCGGGGTTGTTCCAGCTGTTGATAATATTGGGGTTGTTGGAGCCGAGACCAGGGGTGTCACTCAACCACGGGCACTTCGTATTGCAGCCTGCAGTGTTTGAGGGCCCAGGGGAACCGTCGCGGGAGAAATATTCGATTCATGTAGGCACCTTGAGGAGTAATAAAGTGGTTTACCAGGCCCATGCCCAGGCGCGGTATGCGATAGGGGAGTACAATGTCTCCTTGGTGATATTGATGTTAAAGCTGCTAGGGTCATCTTCGATGATCGAATCTAGACTAGAACCTTGGAATCGAGCCGCGGCTGTCTTAGCCATATTATCTTGGGCGCGGTTCCAGTTCCATCGGAGGCCATGCTAGAAGTTGTGGTGGCCATTGATGGTGGTCGGGGATTGGCCATAAACAATGCGAGCAGCCTAAATGTTCTTAACTAGGTAACTAGCCAACACCGAGGCGGTGTTCTAGTTTGCTTCTAGCATAAACAGGTTAATGTGCAAACCGCCAGTACTGATACTGGCGCTGTCCGCGGTACGTTGAGTAGCAAATCCATTATGGATTGTCTGAGTGCCGCAAAGTAGGGCAATCTAAACTTGGTGTCAATTACTTCAACAGCTATAGTGAGCGATTGGTATGACATAGCCGGAAGAGCCATTGCTTTCCAAGATAGTTGACATGTTAGAAAAAGAGGAAGCAGTCGTTTGGAGCCTAAGGCCGAAGTTCTGCCTTGGTCATAAAAGCAATCAAGCCGCTTTGTACTCCGTATATAGCCATTATTGGTATATAAACTTGTCTCCGATCATTGAGGAATGGGTACTGGCGGAATCTAGAGTTGCGGTCTGCGTCGAGGCTAGCCTTGCAGAAGAAGCGAGATCCAGTGACAGCAATATATTTAAGCGAGTATAACAGACTGAGCAAAGCATACTGGTCGCTTAGAATGGCGACAACAATCCCATGGCATTGAAGACAACAAAGGCTGGGTTCGGTAGCTGAGTTTGATTTATGCCTTCGTCCGAAAGCAGTTGTGTTAGAGGAGGGTGTAGAATAGGCGTAGGTATACGAGATAGCGGAGACGACGACCTCGGGACGGAACCACCGCGTCCACGATCATTGTAGTTCGTAGTCTCTCGAACTCTCCAACCCCACCAGATCACCCGGGGCTTCATAGAGATAACAGACATGCTAGATCACCTCATAGTTGTCTGCTGCCATGCGATTTACCTCGGCGGACTAAGCAAAGGGCTTGACGAAAAGGAATGGTACGCGCCTACACAATACCCATCAAAAGCAACAGGAGAAGACAAAGGAAAGGCAGTGAACCTGGTGTAGGTATAACTTGGTGTATGTGTCGCTAACAACTGCGTGAGTCTGCCTAGGCTGATCGAGTCTTTCCAACGCGGAGAGACGCCAACGTTCACAGAGCATGTCAAGGCCGGGCTTCGGCTTTTGGCGGAGGATGAGAGGGCGTTGCTTGTTTTTTCTGGGTATGGGCTCGGCCTTACTGTGTCTATCTCTCTTGCCATTTTGGCAGAACTGTGATGCGCTGGAAATGTGACCTGAGCGAGAACGCTGACAAGACATACGGTTGTAGAGGCGCGACGAAACGACCTGCTACCGAGTTGACAGAAGGCGAGTCGTATTTGGTGGGTCAGCCCACCTAAGAGGTCTTAGGAACTCAGACTGACCTCATGAATGATAGAATCTCGCAAAGAACAACGTCTTCTTCGGCTACGTAGATCCAAGCAGGATAACAGCTGAAACGCGCGCGACGGATTCATATCAGAACATGCTGTTTTCAGTTCTCCACTTCCGCCTACACACGGGCAGGTACCCGGAAAGAGTAACCGTCGTGACGCACGATTTCAAGCGGGAGCGGTTCATGGAGTGTCATTTCCCTGCTGTTGGGTTGGGTGGGGGCAGAGGGGAGATTATGGGAATTAATCCACCGGAAGATGTGACGCCGTTGGGAGAGTTGGTAGAAGGAGAGGAGAAGAGGGGGCTTGGACTGTGGAGGAGGGACAGGTATGGCGTTGGTATCGAGTTGCAGGGAAAGAGAGTGAAGCGGGGGTGGGTCGATGGGTTAGAGAAGGGGCTGTGGGTTGATGTCGGGCTAGAGCTTGTGGTTGAAGACTTGATATACTGGAACGGTGGTGGTAGTGGGAATGAGTGGTTTCCGAAGATGACCGACTTGCCATGGTGCAAACCATGACGAATCGATGATATACCATTATGATTCCAAGACAGTTGCCATATAGCCGTAGAAGTTGTATAACAAAGACAAAGAACTCCGCCCAAAACGCCCGACCTAACACATATCACATCTAATCCACATCACATCTAATCCGCAAGACGGTAGCTGACCAGCGTCTCCACCCGATGATTGTTAGTGCTGAAGCTCCGGAGCTGGACCTTCTCGGGGTTCTTGATGTCTTTGGCGTCGCTATCACCCCACTCGACAGGCACGTCAGAGTCCGCATCCGCGTAAACAAGAACATTGAATGTGCAGTCTCCATCCAAGACAGGAAGAAATGTGACGGAGGCAGTGATCTGTCGGAAGATGGCCTGGATCTCTTCTTGAATTTGCTTTTCTGTTTTCTCAACGGTTTCGGACTGACCAGCATCTCTGAAAATAGAACAGTCAGTGAATGCATGATTTTGACTTGCTCTGAGCTGACTTACCCTGCCGTATCGTTCTCTTTATCGCCCGTCTTTTGAGTCGATTGACTCTTGTGTTTTCCGAATATTTGCACGTCAAACTGCCACCGCTCGACATGCTCCCCGGTTTCTTTATCGGTAATAACCACGACAAGCTTCGATATCTTGCCGCCCATCATCCATTTGTTCAATTGAGACATGATTTTCTTGATATACGCCTTCACCTGGTCATCGGCGGTAACTGGATCGGTTAATGGCGGGGGTTCGTGGGAGGAGGCAGGACGACTAACCGAGCATGTTCAGGCCATACTTCTTTACACTAGATTCGTTAGCAGGAGACCTACTCAGGACGAGCGCGATTGACTTACGTAGTAAAGTCCTCTGGAGGATATACCCCTCGTTGGAAGCTGAATCCGTATGTTAATGGTTGATCTTTGGCAATTTGCTGAATTGAGCATACAGGATTGAGTTGATAGAGTATTCAAACTGAGTGGATTAGTTTCATCATGTCGATGGCAACGAAGGACTCACAAATTCAGCCACCAGTTTCGAGGATCCTATCGTCGTGAGTCTTTGAAGATGCGGGGGGAGAAGGACCCTCACCTTTGATGGAGAGCTTGTGGACCTTCGACTTGTCCTTTGAGGGTGGCATGTTGAACGTATAGATATGCGGCAGGATCTACAAGGAATAGAGACGTCTGGCTGTCTGTTGCTAGAGGATGCTTGAAAGAGAAGAAGTTACAGCTTTGTTTACTCGCGATAGTCACCGCAGCAATCCGGCAGACCGCCCGCCGAGTTGACTGATCGTTTCTCCGCAGTCAACTTTTTTGCCGATCAATCTCCGGAGTCCGGCACGTCTCCTGTCGCGACTCACGACCCATCCCACTTGACAAGCAAGTCATTCACTCCCATGCTCCTGCAGCATTCCCAATGCGAGGATGCCTTCACTTAGCCAGATGGCTGCGCGCGGCTCCCAAATGGCCTGCGTCCAGCCTTCTTAAGGCGCCCAGAACACCCTACGCGACTCGTCTTTTTACCACCACTTCCGCTTACAGAGCAAGGGGACCGGCCAAGGTTTCCATGACAGACCTCGAAGCGAGGATATCTGCGATCCCGATTGAACGTTACCGCAATTTCTGTATTGTCGCGCACGTTGACCATGGGAAGAGCACGCTCTCCGATCGACTCCTCGAGCTTACCGGAACGATTAAACCGGGCATGAACAAGCAGGTTTTGGACAAGCTCGATGTCGAACGGGAGCGGGGAATCACAGTCAAGGCACAGACATGTACTATGATATACAACCATAAGGGGGAGGACTATCTTCTGCATCTCGTTGATACACCGGGCCACGTCGATTTCCGTGCGGAGGTGTCGCGGAGTTACGCTAGTTGCGGAGGAGCGCTGCTTTTGGTCGATGCCAGTCAAGGTATTCAGGCGCAGACTGTCGCGAACTTTTACCTTGCCTTTTCGCAGGGACTGGAGTTGATCCCCGTCATCAACAAGGTGGATCTACCGTCAGCCGAACCCGAGCGGGCTCTCGAACAACTGGAACAGTCCTTCGAACTTGACACTGAGGATGCGGTGCTTGTCTCAGCTAAGACCGGACTGAATGTAGAGCAGCTCCTTCCTACGGTGGTAGAGAAGATTCCTGCGTAGGTCTATCTTTTTTTGCGAAGCTCTATTAGATGCTAACAACCGAATAGCCCGATCGGCGACTGTAAGAAACCCCTGCGCATGCTACTAGTCGACTCTTGGTACGACTCCTACAAAGGCGTTATATGCTTGGTCCGTGTCTTTGATGGCGAGCTCCGGGCTGGTCAGCAAGTCGTGTCGTTCGCAACTGGCATCAAATACTACGTCGGCGAAGTCGGTATTCAATACCCTCTCGAAACCCCTCAAACTGTTCTTCGCGCAGGCCAAGTTGGATATATCTTCTTCAACCCGGGTATGAAACGAAGCAAGGAAGCCAAGATCGGTGACACCTTCACAACAGTCGGATCCGAGAAACTCGTGGAGATGCTACCTGGATTCGAGGAACCCAAGGCCATGGTCTTCGTCGCTGCGTATCCCGTTGATGCGGACCACTTTGAACATTTGGAAGACAGTATCAACCAGCTCGTTCTCAACGACCGGAGTATTACCCTGCAAAAAGAGTCTTCCGAGGCTCTCGGTGCGGGCTTCAGGCTAGGATTCCTGGGCACTTTGCACTGCTCCGTCTTCGAGGACCGTCTTCGCCAGGAGCACGGTGCTAGTATCATTATCACCCCACCCTCTGTTCCAGTCAAAGTGATCTGGAAGGATGGAAAGGAGGATATCATCAGCAATCCCAATAAATTCCCCGACGAGGACGACGTGCGCATGAAGGTTAGAGAGCTTCATGAACCTTATGTCCTGGCCACTTTGACCTTTCCGGATGAATATCTAGGCACAGTCATTGAATTGTGCGAAGCAAATCGTGGAGAGCAGAAGAGCATTGAATATTTCACCGCAACACAGGTTATCCTCAAGTATGAGATCCCTTTGGCGCAACTGGTGGACGACTTCTTCGGCAAGCTGAAGGGAGGGACAAAAGGCTACGCGTCTCTAGACTACGAGGAGTCCGAGTGGAAACCCAGTAACGTTGTCAAGCTGCAACTCCTTGTCAACAAAGCTCCAGTCGATGCTGTTGCCAGGCTGGTTCATTACAGTCAGACTGACAGACTGGGGAGGCAATGGGTGACCAAGTTCAAAGAGCACGTCGACCGCCAGCTCTTCGAAGTTGTCATTCAGGCAGCAGTAGGGAAGAAGATTGTGGCTCGTGAAACCGTCAAGCCGTACCGAAAGGATGTGCTGGCTAAGCTCCATGCCAGTGATGTTAGTCGACGGAGGAAGCTGTTGGAGAAGCAGAAGGAGGGACGAAAGCGACTCCGAGCCGTTGGAAACGTGGTGATTGAACATAAAGCGTTCCAGGCGTTCCTGTCAAAGTAGCGATTTTGAACAATGTACACTATATAGAGATTTGGATGTAAATTAATGAACCTCTCATAATAACTTCTGAGTATAGATATGCATAGGCTCTGCGTTGCCGAGGAGCCGCTGATTGGCCGAGATGAGGGGAGCTTCTTTGGCCGCGAAAAAAGTTTCGTCGCCAACCCCGCCGTCAGTCTGGACTTGCAGCCTCCCCTCTTTCACTCTCTCGGCATCCACGGCTCTTTCAAGGGACTCGCAAGGCTTTTCAACGGCACTACCAGCTCGACGACCTATTCGAACTATCGTGTCGTCCCGGTGGTCTTCGAAGCGACTAGTTCCTAGCCCTCGCGCCCCCGATCTCCAACCCGTTGAGTCATTTCGCCCTGCCATGGTCATTCCTTGACAGAGCGATGCAGCCGATGGAGGGTGTACAGGCGGACCTGGGCAAGGCCCAGGTGATTGACCGTGTCCCCAAAGTGATCAAGGAGCTGAAATTCGGTGTGCTGTAAGTAACCGCTTATCAGAAGTTTCGCCGGCGCAGCCAGCGAGCCTAACGCCGGCTTCTCCGCAGGTCCAACGACGACATCGTCAGTCAGGGTGTAGTCGAAGTGTCCGACCGAAAATTTTACAACCTCGAAAATGACCGTTCCATCGTTTCCAATGGCCCGCTCGACTCGCGCATGGGTATCTCGAATAAAACCTCCTCCTGTCAGACATGCGGCGGCGCTCTCCAGGTCTGCAACGGCCATTTCGGTCATGTCCGGCTTGTCTTGCCCGCGTTCCACGTCGGTTACTTCAAGCGTGTCATTAGTATCTTGCAGGAAATTTGCAAGGAGTGCTCGCATATCTTGCTCCCCGAGGCAGAGCGCCGAGCCTTCCTGCGCGAGATGCGCCGCCCCCGGCTCGATAACCTGCGACGGACGCAGATCGCTAAACGAGTGAACGATCGTTGCCGCAAGACCCGAACCTGCGAAAACTGTGGTGCTGTCAATGGCGTGGTGAAGAAGACCGGTACTAGTTCTCTTAAGATTACGCACGACAAATTCCGTGCCTTTAATGCCTCCACGTCGGCGAAGAAAATCCCGCCGCCTAGCAAGATCGTTTTCGATAGGTCGCTGGAAGAGGCGAGAGGTGCGAATGCGGAGGTCGAGAAACACTACAAAAAGGCCCAGGATGATTTGAATGCGCTGCGCGTGCTGAATCTGTTCAAGCGCATTTCGGACAGTGATTGCGAGTTAATAGGTCTAGATCCCAAGGAAGCGAGACCGGAAATGTTTCTTTGGCAGTTCATTCCTGCACCGCCAGTGTGTATTCGTCCATCTGTTGGTCAGGATGCTTCATCCACCGAGGATGACTTGACGGCCAAGCTAGGAGATATTGTCCAAAGCAACATTAACCTCAAAAATGCTCTTATGAAAGGAGCACCGGTGCAGACTATTATGGAGTGTTGGGACTATATGCAGCTACAGATTGCCGTCTACATCAACAGCGACGTTCCCGGCCTGAACAAGGCAGATCTTGGGAAGCCTATTCGAGGTTTCGTGCAGCGGCTGAAGGGTAAACAGGGCCGATTCCGTGGTAATTTGTCCGGAAAGCGTGTCGACTTCTCAGGTCGAACTGTCATTTCGCCTGACCCTAACCTACGAGTCGATGAGGTTGCCGTTCCGGAACTCGTCGCAAAGAATATGACCTACCCCGAGGTCGTCAACCGGTACAATAAGGAAAAGCTCCAGCAGTGCGTTCGAAATGGACAGAAGAAGTGGCCAGGTGCCAACTATATCGTCAAGAAGGGCAATCCGTTGAAAACTATGCTCAAGTATGGTAACCTCAAGTTCATTGCCGACCAGCTGCAAGAAGGAGATATCGTCGAGCGTCATATCGAGGACGGTGATATCGTTCTCTTCAACCGTCAGCCGTCTCTCCACAAGCTCAGTATTCTTTCTCATTTTGCCAAGGTCCGCCCTCACCGGACATTCCGACTGAATGAGTGTGTATGCAACCCCTACAATGCGGATTTCGACGGAGATGAAATGAACCTCCACGTTCCTCAGACGGAAGAGGCGAGAGCTGAAGCTATGGAGTTGATGGGTGTGAAGAACAACTTGGCGACCCCGAAGAACGGAGAGCCCATTATTGGTGCCATTCAAGATTTCATCAGTGCTGCCTTTTTGCTCAGTAGCAAGGATAACTTCTACGACCGGCGCAGCTTCACCCAAATCTGCTTATACATGCTTGGCCCGGAAACTCGTTTCGACCTTCCACCCCCCGCGACCCTCAAACCGCAGATGCTCTGGACCGGAAAGCAGGTCTTCAACATCCTGATGCGACCAAACAAGGATGACCCTGTTCTGGTCAATCTGGACGCCGCCTGCAGACAGTTCAAGCAGCCAAAGGGAGGCCAACCCAAGGACCTGGACCCTAACGATGCTTGGCTTGTTATTCGAAACTCGGAGGTCATGTGCGGTGTCATGGACAAGTCCACAGTTGGTTCCGGAAAGAAGGACAACGTGTTCTATATTATGCTTCGTGATTTCGGCCCGGCTGCTGCGGCCGAGGGAATGAACCGTTTGTCGAAGTTGTCAGCGCGTTGGTTCACGAACATGGGGTTCTCCATCGGTATCACAGATGTCTATCCCAGCGATAGGCTGGTACAGTCGAAGAACGACCTTGTCGAAGCTGCCTACGCTCAGTGTGACGAGGTTATTGCCCAGTACAAGGCTGGAACGCTCGAGAAGTATCCCGGATGTGACGAACTCCAGACCATGGAGAACCAGCTGTCTGGTATTCTGAGTAAAGTCCGTCAACAGGCTGGTGACGAGTGTATCGCCCAGCTGAGTAAATGGAACTCTCCCCTGATCATGGCTACGTCCGGATCAAAAGGTTCTAGTATCAACGTCTCTCAGATGGTTGCTCTTGTGGGTCAGCAAATTATTGGTGGTCAGCGTGTGCAGGACGGTTTCCAGGACCGTACTCTGCCTCACTTTCCAAAGAACGCTCGACAGCCTCCTTCCAAGGGTTTCGTGCGGAACAGTTTCTTCTCCGGTCTTCTTCCCTACGAGTTCATCTTCCACGCTATGTCCGGTCGTGAAGGTCTGGTTGATACGGCGGTCAAGACTGCCGAAACGGGTTACATGTCCCGTCGTTTGATGAAGTCTCTGGAAGATCTTTCAACCAATTACGATGATACCGTCCGAAACTCGTCTATGGGCATTGTCCAGTTCCAGTACGGTGACGATAAACTGGATCCCTTCGACATGGAGGGCAAAGCCAAGCCCGTCCACTTCGACCGAACCTTCATCCACGCCGAGACAACGACCTATGAGAACGATGAACGAAGTCTGTCTCCTGGTGAGATTATGGATGTATGCGAGGAGATACTCTCGAAGGAACGCGCCAAGCTAGTGCGAAAAGACTTGATGGGCGTTCAGCTCGGCTATATGGACCGTAGCGACCATGGTATCGACCAATTTGAGAGTGCTCGTGACTTCCTCGATTCGGTGCAGCAGTATGTCCAGACCAAGGCGGACAGATTGATCTCTCGCGGCGGTGATAGCGACCCGAACGACGAGAAAACCGCCAAGGGTTTGAGCCACACCGGGAAGCTGACCGAACGGACGCTTCGGACGTTCATTGCCAGCTGTTTGCTTAAGTACAAGAAAGCTCAAGTTGAGCCAGGACACGCCGTCGGTGCCGTCGGTGCGCAGTCCATTGGTGAGCCCGGTACCCAGATGACACTGAAAACTTTCCATTTTGCTGGTGTCGCCGGTATGAGTATCACGCAGGGTGTCCCCCGTATCAAGGAAATTATCAACGCCTCAAAGGCGATCAGTACTCCAGTTATTGCATGCGAGCTGGTCGAAAAGCGCAACATTGTCGCTGCTCGAATGGCCAAGGGTCGCATCGAAAAGACCTTCTTGCGCGATATTATTCACTATGTCCGCGAAACATGGACAGGGAAAGAAGCGTTCCTCACCGTTAAGATTAACTGGGACACGATCAGCGCCTTGGAACTCGATCTGACAGTCGCCAGAATCCGACACGCCATTGAGACACACCGACGGTTCAAGTCAGGTGACTTGAAGCTAAGAACAACTCGCTCTCACATCCACATTTACATTGACCTGGACCCGACAAGTAAAGACAAGCTATCCAAGACCGAAATCGCCGCAACCAGCTCAGACCCCTTCCTCCGCATCAAGGCCCTCAAGCGTCTTCTCCCGGACATCCAAGTCCTCGGTCACCCGCAAGCTTACCGTGCCATTATCCGTACCGACGACAAGAACGACACCAACACCCTTCTCGTTGAAGGTTACGGTCTCCGCGAATGTATGAACACCGTCGGTATCGATGGTCTCCGCACAAGATCTAACAACGTCATGGAAGCGCGAGACGTGCTCGGTATTGAAGCAGCCCGCTCAACCATTGTGCAGGAAATCAGCGAGGTCATGAAGGACATGGACATCGATCCGCGTCACATGCAGCTGCTTGCCGATGTCATGACATACAAGGGTGAAGTTCTCGGTATCACGCGTTTCGGTCTCGCGAAGATGCGTGACTCTGTTCTGCAGCTCGCTTCTTTCGAGAAGACTGCAGATCACCTGTTCGACGCTGGCGGTGCCGGCCGCACTGATCTCATCGAGGGTGTCTCCGAGTGTATCATTATGGGTAAGACCGTGGGTCTTGGTACGGGTGCGATGGAGGTCGTTCGCAAGATGAACTTCTTTGAAGGCCAGATTGGCGCCAGGAAGACGATCTTTGAGGATGCATGGAATGATGTCCATGGCGAGCGGAAGACGAAGAAGAGGAAGGCATAGATTCTTCGATTTACTAGAAAAGTACAGTAGCATTACGGGCGTTTAGCGTTGGATTGTACGATTGATGGATGGTTTATGTGGTGGCTATGATCAGTCGATTTCTTGTCAAGAATATATACATGGCAGATTTGTAGTAAAGAAATAAATCAAGATTAATGAATGCTTTCCCTTGAAATATAGTATAGATCTCGTAGTGGTGATTCGGCCTAGTCTAGCTAGATAACGATCCCCACCACAAATTTATCAGATTCCGAGCTCCCCCTCCATCTTCTCTTCTTCACATCTACCAACACAATCCAAACCCCCCTCAGCTAAAGACCGGCGCTCTCTATGACCCCCGAAACGAAACGAATTAAACTCACCTCCAACAAACCCAACCAATCCCCCACCAAGTCCAAGTCCGAGTTCAACCCCAACACCAAAATGCCATCCACCGCGCACCCCCCACCATTCAGCACAATCCTCACGCCCTCCTCCTCCTCTCCCTCCGATACACCCCACACAACCTCCCTGACACCAATCTATCAAGGCGCCGAAGCACACCTATACAAAACAACCTTCCTCTCGCCGTCGATCCCCGCCGCGCTCAAAATCCGCCCGTCAAAGCCCTACCGCCATCCGATCCTCGACCGCCGCCTCACCCGCGCCCGCATCCTGCAGGAAGCGCGGTGTCTGCAGAAACTCGTGAAAGAGGGCGTGTCGGTCCCCGCGCTACTCGGCGTCGATTGGGAGCCCAGTAGCCAGAATGGGAGCTCGTGGCTCGTTATGGAGTGGGTCGAGGGCGGGCCGGTGCGTGTGCAGCTCGAGAGGTGGGAGGCGTACCTGAAGGGGGTGGAGAAAGAGAGGGGCCTTGCGCTGGGGGAGGGCATTGAAGAGAAAGAAGAGGGGAAGGTGAGGGCGCTCATGAGGAAGATTGGCGTTGCTGTTGGCGGGCTGCATAAGGCCGGTGTTATTCATGGGGATTTGACGACGAGTAATCTTATGTTGAGGCCGACGAAGGATGTGTCTGCGGACTCTACAGAGGATGGCGATGCGGAAGGATCGCCGTCTATGGAGGGAGAGATCGTAATGATTGATTTTGGGCTTGCGATGCAGAGTTCGCAGGATGAGGACCGCGCCGTGGATCTGTATGTTCTGGAGCGGGCGTTCGGGAGCTCGCATCCGCGGACGGAGAGGTTCTTTGAGGAGGTTCTCGTGGGATATAAGGAAAGTCACAGGGGGTCTGTGTCGGCGCTGAAGAGGCTGGAGGATGTACGGATGAGGGGGAGGAAGAGGAGCATGATTGGATGAGGTTATCTACCTATGTACAAGCATTTAATGATCGCATTGAATGATAAACGCCACGCTTTTATATGCGAAGAAGAAGGATAACAAAGCAAACTGTAATCAACAGCAACAGAGCAGTCAATCCCGGCAAAAGTCAAGGCTTGACGCAGCTCCCAGCATCCGCAAGCGCAAAATAGCCCTTGTTCTCGACGACGCCCCGGTCCTTCACCACAGCCGTATACTTGACCACCCACTGCGTCTCGATATCCCCCTTGACCATATCCGCGTCTCCCTCCTCTCCCGGCGCCGAAGCCAAAATCCCCGCTCCCTTCTCCCCAGGCCCCAACAGCTCCCGAATCGTCCCCTTCGGCAAAATGTCATTGCAATCATTATGCGTCAGCAGATCAATCTTCTGCTCCTTCGCATACAGAATCAGGCTCTTCGGCACCACACAGCAGTCTTTCAAGTTGATTTGGTTGACAGCGGGCTTAACGCGCGTGTGCTCGAGGAACCGTGCCAGCCGCTCGCTGCCAAACTCCGCAACACCCAGCTGCAGGATCTTGCCCTGCTCATGTAGTGATTCCAGGGATTTCCACGTCTGCACGAGGCTGTCAAAGTCGTCTTCGTGCTCGAAGCTGCTCCCGCCATCAGCCGAGTTGTCTTCCTCGTCCTCACTGTCGTCTTCCGCGTCGAACGTGATCCCCGGGAATGAGACGATCAGTAGGTCAATTGAGTCGACGTGTAGCTCTTTCAGGACCAGCTCGATCGCTTGCCTTGTGTGCGCGCAGCGCCGTGAGACCGGGATGCCCGGCAGGTAGAATAGTTTCACGGTGATGTCGTACTGGCTGCGTTCTTCGGCGAGGCCGCGCTGGCTGAAGTCGACGGCGGGAATGTAGATTGCGTCGTCTTCACGGTTCGTCCAGGATGCGCTGTTGCCGCTGCCGCTGCCGCTGCTGTTGGGTGTGCTGGTTTCGGATGGGATGGATTGCTGCGCGGCTTGGAAGTTTGCGCGGAGCGAGTTAATCAGTTCGACGTTGGACTTGAATGTCGAGGGTTGTCGGATCACGGAGGGCCCTCCGGCGGTCATTATATTTCTGTTAACACTGCCGTTAGTGATTCTGGTCCCGATCGGTTTGGGCGTTCGGACTGAGGGGTTGCGCGACGGGGTGGTAAAAGAACGTACGAGGTCGAGAGAATCAACTTCATCGTGGCTGGAGATGATTTAGTTCTCTGAGCAAGTGTAGAGGTCTGAGGTTTGAGCCTTCCTGTACACTCCGCAGCACAGGTTTGGATAGTTGCGGCTTGTGAGGGTGTTGGTGGTGGGGTTGGATTTGGAGATCAAAATGATCGATTGCTAAGCAGCGGGGCTGATCTACTTTCCCTATCTACTCTCTATACTCCATCCACCCCCGGCTCTACATCTATTTATGTCTTCATCTAATCATAATCCTGGGTAGGATCCCAGTCAGTGGGCGAATACTCGCCAGTGTGCAGTATCTTCATATCCCCTTCATCCAACTCAAAATCAAACACCTCGGCATTTTCCTGGATGCGGCTTGGGGTGACGGACTTTGGGAGAGGAACGAAGCCCTGAAACAGTCAGTATCAAAGAATTATCCAAGTACAACGATAGAAATCGGTTAAATCTAACCTTTTGCAAACCCCGCCTAATCATAATCTGCGCCGGTGACTTGCCATACTTGTCCCCCAGCTTCTTCAATAGTGGCTCGCGCATCCTCGTCCCATGCGCAAGCGGCGAGTAAGCCTCAACGATAATGTTCCTCGTTTGCAGCCACTCGACAATGTCCGAGTGGTCGAGCCAGGGGTGCAGCTCATACTGCCCAACATCAATCTTACTTGCCTTGACGCTCTCGTCGCCACTAGACTCGTGTACGCCTCCAGCTCGTCGAGATGGTGGATGCCGTAGTTTGAGACGCCGATAGACGATAACCCGGTCGACGGAGACTGTCCCATAAATTTATAGGGTTCATTAATTTTTACTAGAAACTTATTTCTAATTTCTCAGAATATTTAATCACCATTACTCCCCTCATCCATGCTTTCCATGCTTGAGTAACAAGGCCCGCTTTGCAAGTTCTCCCTTGATACCATATCAGATCAATCAGTGGACATTTGGGTCGCGGGTGCGCAATGCGAGAGGGTTGTCGATGGTGGCTTCAGTCCGCTTGGCCTGCTCCTGCGTCAAGGGACGGTTCTCCCTCTCCCGGGAAGCACCCGTGGCGGGCTGGGCCACCGAAGCCGAACCGTCTCCTTCAGTTACCTGGGCCTCCTCAACCTCCAGCTCTTCTTCGAGGTCACTGCATTCCCAGTCCGAGCCGACGATGTCGCTTCCGACCTCATGGCCAGCCGACAGCGGAGGAGCAAGGGCCATCGGGTCGTCGGGGTCAAGCTCATCGTCCTGCTCCTCTGCTGCGCCAGACAGGGCCATCATCCTATTGAGTAGCCACTGCATTTCTAGGAGTTTGTAGGAGGGGAGAGGCAACTTCTCAGGGTTTGGTGTTGTAAAGGTAATAATTTCCCTGGAAGTGATGCAACGCTTTTCCTCCGTGCTGATAAGTCGGCTACCATCTGATGAGCAGTCAAGACCAATGGCATTTGTGGGTGGGATCTGGAGGTGCTTGCGCCCCAACCCTCCACTGACAAGCCAGTGGAATT
>RHLP01000473.1:0-15131 GCA_003719405.1 Aspergillus incahuasiensis
TAGATAGAGCACTATAGTTTTACAATCCAATCTATTGTCTCCTGAACTTGTCCTTCCTGACAGTATGACACCTTCTATTGCGCATAGTAAGGTACATGTAGTACAGCATTAATATGTGCCTGGTACTCCCGCTACCTGCATACAAGAGTGCTAGCAGCCTGCAGATCATAGTAGTAGCACAAGGATAGGCAAGGCGCCAGACAGACGGGATAATGAGATCTGCCGAGATTGGGCGCCACGCCACAGTCTCGTTAGCTCAGGGCAAGTCAACCTTGCATGTATCTCGTATTCTGTACCTGGTGGTAAGTAGCGAGATAAAGCCTCGTATCCACCTTGCAAGATCATGATTAAGGCTCTCGAAAGCGAAACCCCCTCCCACGGGGTTAAACAACCCCTACGCCCGACCAAGAAGAGAAATAAATCGACGGGAAAAGCAGGTGCTGCCTCTAAATTTCCTCCCGGATCTAGTCAGGAGCTTATCGCAGTCTGTGAGTGACGAGTGTGATGGAGTTGGAAAGGGGCAGCGCAAGTGACCAGTCGGGTCATGCTGCCCCTTCACACGCCGCAGCCAGCTTCACCCAACAGCTGTGGCAATAGCCGAATCCTTCAGAAGAGCCGCAGGGTACAATAGAAACCTGGTCGAAAGTAGTAATTCCACGACCATGGCCGGGCTTGTCGATCCCCTGGCCGTGGGGAGCTGCATTTGGCGTGCCCCGGCCGTGGTCGATATAAATAACTGCCCCTCTGCCTTTCTACCTACCTGCCTGCCTACTTCCCACCATCTTTCTGCCTGTTCTCAACTCAACCTGTTATTCATGACCTCCTACACTCCCCACGGCCCTGCCTAGCTCTTAAGGTATTTGCATCAAGAGTAAGGGTATACTCTCGTGATCGCGATGGATATCGCATCTCGAATCCGTCAGTACGGCTTGAATATTCTCTACGAGGCGCCGGACGCACTTGTTGACATAGTCTTTGTCCATGGTCTAAATGGCCATCCGCATCGCACTTGGACCTCGTCCAGAACAGGCACCTTTTGGCCTGTCGATCTGCTGCCAGATGTGCTGAACACTTGTCGTGCGCGAATCCTGAGCTATGGCTACAACGCGAATGTCACTTCCTTCACAGATGGCGCCTCGAAGGACCGCATTCTGAATCATTCAGAGACGCTCGCGGCGAGTCTGGCCGCGAATCGGACGGTATGTTTCAACTCTTATTCAATTTAATCTGCTCTCTCCCCCGCCTTCTCTGCTGTTTGTTGACTTTCCGAATCACTTCCCTCATTGCCGCATTGATCCGTTTGAATCGCGTCCTCTACCCTTGATACCAGAGGAGAAATGCTGATGAAATCTGAATAGATCAAAAACTGCACCGAGCGACCAATTATCTTTGTCTGTCACTCTCTCGGCGGTTTGGTGGTGAAGCGCGCCCTGATCTACTCCCGAAGCCTTACAAATGAAAAGGTCGAGCACCTCCGGTCAATCTACGTTTCGACCTACGGAGTCTTGTTTCTAGGCACTCCCCATAACGGTTCCGACATCGCCAAATGGGGTGTGCTCCTCCAGAACATCTGTTCTGCTGTGCTGCCCAGGAAGTTTATGGACTCCTCATCCCAGCTGGTCAAGGCCCTCAAAACCAACAACGAGACGCTGCAGAATATCAATAGCCTCTTCGCGGACATGGTCCCTAGGTTCCGGATATGCTTTTTCCATGAAACGCTGCCCATGGACGTCAAGGGAACCCGCGAGTTGATCGTGGACGAAAGCTCCGCTGCGCCCCATCTGGACGGCGTCGAGAGAATGGGTATTGAGGCTGACCATAGCCACATGTGTAAGTTTGATGATGAGACTGCACCTGGCTACGAAGCTGTCGCAGTGGCCCTTTTACGATTTGCTCGCGAAGCACCTGCTACAGTCCACGAAAGGTGGAACGAGGAGGAGAGAACCCGAATGATCATCAAGACGCAGAAAGCGAGAGAAATCTTTGGAGAGGTGTCTCCGAACAGCGGCCCCGAACGCCTGGGTGACATGTCTCACGTTGGGAATCGTCGGCCCAGTGACGCTCCTGGTACGACCCCCCAGTCCTCAGGCGCTGCGAAGTCCATTACTATGCGGCAACATGAGATTGAGGAGCCCCTTGACGCTGATTTTGCATTCTATCCCCATCGCACTTGACTTTATTCCAAACTGTTCTCCAGCTTTATATGTCGGTCGTTGTTGGCCTGCTGCAACAACACCAGCGCAGCTGTACCCTTTGATGGGTCAGTTGTTCTTCAGTAACCTGATTTTATATTTCTTATATTGCTTATGACAATGCGTTACGCTTCATGTACCCTAACGTCAATACTTAACACAGTTCTATGCTGACCGTTGCCCTTTTAGTTAATCCCCCTGTATTGTATTTGCCATCCACAGATAAATCGCCCGTCCCGGAATCATTGGAAAATAGTATGAACTTGTCAATGTCTTCATCTTTGCAGAAAGGCCCGCTCTGGGTGGTACCCCCTGGGTTTCACCGCAATGCGACGTTCTTCGGGATGGAGAGAGAGCTCGAGATACTACACACCCGACTCTACAAAGCAAAGAAGCGAGCCGAGAATCTGATGGCAGTACTCATTAGCGGCGTTCCAGGATCCGGGAAATCGCATCTCGCACGGCAATATGTCTGGAATCACCGCGACGACTATCCAGGTGGTATATTCTGGGTCGATGCGAAAAGCCGGCAATCTACTTTCAAGTGTTTCTGGGATATTGCTCAAGCCGCGACTTTGACAGACGGTGAAGAATTTCAGAGTCCCGATACCAAATCATCCAGTAAGTATGTCGAAGCAGTCCGTCACTGGCTACAATCTCGACAGGAATGGCTTCTCGTTTTCGACGGAGTGAGCTTTGCTCATGATGATGATATCAATGGTTTTAAGCAGTTCCTCCCCTTCAAAGAGCGATGCGGCATTATCTACACCTCGGTTGATAAGACTCTACGCAAGAAGCAACGACTGTACGAACCATACTGCCTGATGGTGGCCCCACTGCAAGTCGAGGATGCGTGCAAGCTTCTCTTCAAAGATCTCGGAATCAAGCGGCCCACAAAGGAGCAGGTCCGAAAGGCAGCAGAAGTGGTAATGCACTACGAATGCCTCCCATTGGCTATCCACGCCATCAGTCACCGACTTAGTGCAACGGGCAAGCCTATAGAAAAGTACCATATCAACTCGCACTTTACGGACGAGAAGCTCGCTGAACCGTTTCTGAGTATCATGCACGATCTGTTTCGAGGAGAGCATTTTGAGGCGCTTAACCTCATCAACCTTCTCTCGTTCTTAGGGCATCAAGTCCCAGTTGGGCTCATAACCTTGGGCAAATCCTTCCTGGAGGCCTGGAATATTGAAGTCTTTACCAGCAGCAGGCACGGCGAGCCCGGAGACCTTGATACGACACTTGGGGTCTTGATCCGGTACGGTCTCATCGAGAGGACTTCGGACAAGTATCCCTTACTGCAAACACCTCTATCACCAATATCTGAGAGGTACATGGTCGATCCAAAAGCGGTGATTCCCGAGTTGTCGGAGTCTCAAACCGAGAGCAGTCAGGAGGGTTTCTTTGCCCAGTATCAAAGATCCGGAGTCTCGGATGTCGTCAAGATCCATAGCGTCGTACAAGGATTTTGCCGGGATGAGCTCAAAATCATGGATAAAGAAAACAAGGCAAATGGCTCTCACCAAGGACAGAATACCGGTTATTACGACTCGTGGCTTGTCGTAGCTACCCATGTCTTTTGCACTTCTTTCGAGAACGCAAAATGCCGTATGGATCGTGTCGATGATTGCGGGTCAGTCAAGGACTATCGCGAGTACGAGACTCACGCGTCACAGCTCATGAAGAATTTTCCCAAGAAGACTTCTTATGGCATAGTCAGTGAGACTCTGAAGGAGTTGAAGGACGCCCTGAAGACGATTCGCAGAGAGATTGATCGGATATCACCGAGCTCTTCTCAAGGTTCTATTCGCAAACATCGATCCGTCTTCGACCGGTCGAGCAGCTCCTCATCTTTTCCTGACTCAACAGGTTCTGATGGACCGTCTCGGCAACTGACTCTTGATTTCAGTGATATCGTACCTTTGCGCTCAGAGTCACCTCAAGAGGCCCGGGCAATACCTCAGCAAGTCAATCTGGGTCCAATTATCCCTCATATTTTCAGAAAATCTACCAGTCGTGAGACAGATGAGCTAAACGGCGAAGGCCTTCTGAAAGATGGATACTTGACTGACGATGAATCCGTGAGGGCCAGGTCCCCAGCAAGATCACAGGTTAGCCAGTCGACTGAAAGACCCAAGCCGTCTCCCTCTAGCCCTAACCAACCAACGGACGATGAAGGGTGGCATGTGGTTGAAAATCCATCAAGGACCAGGCCAGCATCAAAATCGAGGCAAAGGCAAAAACAGAAGCCAAAGCGGAGGCCCGGGTTTCCTCGAGTCGGGAATTCTGAACCCGCGGCTCCAGTCCTCGAGAAGACACCCGCTTGGAGGAGTCTATCTGGCGGAGCTCTAAGTGATCGAACTCCTCGCCGAACTGCCTCCGAAGCCCTATCTGCTGTCCACAAAGCAAGCCCAACGCAGTCAAGTGAGCATAGTATTCCTCGACTTTCACCTCTTCAGTCGAAGGAGAACGCGCCTACTTATGCCTATATGGCGTCCAGACTGGCCAGAGACCCTATCCCGACAGCCAAGAACCACCGATCTTGCTCCACACCAGGGGGGAAGCAACGTCCGGTGTTCTCGGTGATCCAAAGTAGGGCCTCGGAAGAGTCACTGTCGACATACTCGGTCGAAGCCGACTACAAGCAAGACCCGCTGAGCTTTTCAACCTACAGCGAGCCAGACCATCAGCTCTTGCAGCAGCTAAGTGCGTTGGACCTCAGCTCCCAGTACCCTGTCAATCCCAGTACTGGTAGGCGAATTGTCCCAGCGGACATGTCGCTGAGCACTCCAACTCTCGGCTTACCCTACGAAAGTAACATCGAGATCAAAGTCTCCCGGCGACGTCTCCAAGAGACAGCTACCCCAGGCTTTAGCAGCAAGTCGTCGACAAACCTGAGCTCCATCCCAGGATCACATCCATCTGCTATAATGCCCGGCGCGTCCCCGCCCTCTTCTGACCCAGCGTCGGAATACATGTCCCGCGGCACATCGAGAAGGTCTAATCAGTCTTGGTCAACTGATCCAAAGAGCCGTCGCTACTCGTCGCGAATTTCACCACCCCCTCATCCACCCGCCCTGTCCGGACCGGGAAACTGGGGCCCAGAACAGATTATCCAATCCGCCCAGCGATATTCCAACATGTCGTCCGACAACTCCTACGCAGCAGTAGCCCAAAGACAGTACATACCCGCACCGACCCCGAACAATGTCCCTCATGCAATCATGCCGCCCCCACCACCACCGGCTCTTAATTTCGGGACGCACAGGGTCGACCTCCAGGCGCAGATGCGCTCAAACCCCCAGTACCAATATAACATCCAACAGCAGCCGCAGCCGCAGTCGCAGTACCACGTTTACAGTCACGAGAACCGTTCCGGGCCATTATTTCCACCTCCGACACATGAGCCTTCGACTTCCGGCTCTTATCCCCAGGAGTTTCTGATAGGTAGTGCAAATCGGTCCAGGGCCAGAAGCGGAAGCACGCCGTCCCATCCATATCCGCCGGGTTTAGGGCTGGACTTTTGACCCGCGGGTAATCGGGGGCGATCACAAAAGAAAACAACACAAAAGAAAGACGAAGCATAGGTACGGTTAGGAAGTTGAGTTTATTGACTTTTGCTTGCATATTGAGGTGTTGGTTTGGTTCATGGTCGATGCATATTTTGCTTGTATACTTTAGCATGCACGGACACTGTTACATTGCACTGCATTGTTTTCATCAGCATGGAAAATATGACACACGGTGGGTTTATCCAGCAGGAATGTTTTGCGGGTTGTCTTTGAATCGGATTAAACAGTTGGGCGTTGCTGATGCTGGTTCATCTTTCGGCATTACGGGTTAGGGCTCGGGCTTGGTTGCTCCATTTCCTTGACCATGTCATGGTTCTGTATTTATAGACGCATCTATACCCCACGGAGTACATAATCTAGCATCATTCCAAGTTTGAAGCTCGGGCCCCATTACTCCAAGAACCCTGCCGAAGCATGTGGTGAACACGGAAAAAGGTAGGGCTTGTAGATTCTCCAGCCCCAGGAGTAGTTGGTGATGGCCTGTTCGCCGGCTCGACTCATCGACGTCACAGCTTCGTATGTATGACATCAAGCATCTACAACGCAACCACCCAGCACCTGCAGGGCTATATAACTATACGCCTCGACTGGAACTGTCTAGACTGAATTTCTTTTGACTATACTCCAAACAAACTACAAACTCCTACCACCACTACTCTCCTCCACACCACACCAAACACTCCTCATTACCACTACCACTACCAACACATCTACAAAACAGTCACCATGTCTTTCCTCGCCCGCGCCACTCGTCCCGCCTCTCGTCTCCCCCTCACATCCTCGCGCCTCCTCAGCACAACAGCCGTCCGGGCACAAGGCCCCATCGACGCCACAAAGTCCACTCTCAAGAAGGCCGATCGCAAGGTCTCCGATGCCGCCGTCAAGGGAATCGAGACTGGAGGTATGTTGCTATTCCGCGATCCCGATATAATACTTGGATAACCAGGACGTGAATTGCTAACTAACGGGCTTACAGAGGCTGCCGCGTCAAAGGTCAAGGAGGCGGTCGGCTCCGGCCAGGCACAGAAGGAGGCTAAGGAGAAGGCTGGCGAGCTGAAGGGTGACGCTGCTGAGATGGCTGGCAAGGCGAAGGGGAAGGGTCAGGAGGTCGCTGGTGAGGCCAAAGGGAAGGCCAAGGAGGTTGCTGGGGAGTTCAAGTCCTCATAAGGATTTAATCACACGGAGAGGAAGGATTGATGAGAAAAGCGAAAGCTTGTCATGACAGGACTATTTCTACTTACATGAGCAGTTAATTTAGCTCAATGATATGATGTGAACATTCATCTGTGGTGTTGCTTCTAATATCGTTTGTTGTAAATTTTGTAGCGAAATGCTCTATGATTCAGGCTTGAGGGTGTCAAGCATGAGAACGTACTCCCGCGAACTGTTGCCAAACTTGAGCATATCCCTATCTCGTAGCTCGACGTATCGCCCCCCAGGAGCCGGTTCCCCATTGACACTGGACCCGTTTGCGCTCTCCAGATCAATGAGATAAGGTTTGACCTTCCCGATCCGATCCCCAAACTCATTCCGCTTCTCCACGAACCGGAACTGGATTGCCGCGTGCTGTTTCGAACAGCTTGGATGGTCAAGCGGGAAGTCAACGACCAGCCGCTCGCGCCCGATGAGCCAACAGCTTCGCTCGTTAAGCTCGACCATCTCCAACAAATCCTCATCCTTGAAAACATAGAGACGCCATGATTCTTTCACCGGGGGTTTGCGCGCTTCAGCTGGTTCGTGGTATTTGAGGACGACGGTGTCGCCGCCGACCGTTACGGCGTTCGACTCTGCGGCGAGACGGCCGGTGTTGCCGAAATTGGGTTTCTCTTTATCCGGTGGCGGTGCCTCGCCTGTCACTTCGGTACTGTACGCGTCTTGTTGCGAGGGCAGGGGAGCTTTTGAGCGTGCAGGTGCGCGGGAGGACGGGGAGTCGGATCGTTTCTTGGGCGAGCGGGATCGAGTCCGGATCCGATGCCTGCGGGTGTCTCTTTCTCTGTGACTGCGTCTGTGATCACGATCGCGATCGCGCTCTCGGTCTCGATCTCGGTCTCTGTCTCGGTCGCGACGGTCATGGTCACGATGCCCGCGGTGTGAGCGTTCTTCTGGCGAACGGTGTCGGCGTGAAAGGTCATTGTCTAAGTCTTCTGCTCGCTCTGAGCGCTCGGGATGACGCCGTTCGTATTCCCTTCGGTGACTGGTACGGTAGGAAGGGCTTCGCGACGAGCGTCTTTTGGGGCTATCATTTCGAGAACTCCGATGATGTCTGCGCGAGCTGCTGTCGTCGTTATCGTCGTGATGACGCCGCCGCCTGTCGCGGTCTCTGTCGCGTTCTCTATCGCGATCACGGTCATGTCCGCGATCAGGACTCCGCGAGTCTGAGGGCCGTCGCCGCCGTCGGTCTGAGTGATCGTCTTCCCTTGAAGTAGGCATGATTGATTGAGTAGTGTTACCTTGAGGATGGTAGTTATGACGGTAAAAGATGAAGCTCGATTGCACGTGATAAGTCCGGGGCCGGATCGTCGGAGATGCTGCGGCGAAAACAGCCCAACACCGACCGGCCTTTGCATCGATTCATCTCCATGTAAACGCCGGAGAAGTTGCACTACTTCTCCTTGGAACAATGCGGAATGTACAGGAAGGCCAAGATTATATCATATAGCGGGGTGTTGCTGGCAAACCAGTCTCCAGCTCTACCATGCTATGCCTTCGCCCGTCCTCGACTCTATGCCACGGCTCACGGTGATGCCGCAGAAAAGGATTTCTCCTGGCCAACGACTCCTACATTCACTCCCTACGATGTGATCGGTCAAGCGCGCGGCGCCCCCTACTCAAAGCACCGCTACTACGAGCTAGTCAAAACCTACCACCCTGACCGGCCCTGCAACGACCACCCGCTCTGCAAAGACATCACGCCTGAAGTCCGGCTTCAGCGGTATCGCATCGTCGTCACAGCACACGAGATTCTCTCAGACTCAAATAGACGTGCAGCCTACGATGCTACGGGGATGGGATGGACGTTGAACCCGGCTCCCGAACGTCGTCACAGGTCACGGAATGACCCGATCTATAACAACGCAACTTGGGAAGACTGGGAGCGGTGGTACAATCGACATGAAGGGAAACAAGAGACGGTAGTAGACCATAAAACATTTGTGACATTCGTGGTGCTGCTCTTCTTTATGGGCGCTGCGGTGCAGGCGTCGTGGATAACGACGGTTAGTACCGGGTATGAGGATCGACTAAAGGATTTGAATGAGCAGTCGACTCGCTTTTTGAATCAAAGACGGGAGAATACAGTGCAACAGATGCCGGGACCCGATGCGAGGGTGCAGCACTTTTTGATCAGGAGGGATCCGTCCGGTTTTGGGCTGAAGGGGGAGGAGAAGGGTGTTTATCGCGACGCCCTTAGCCCGTTGGATAACCCGACTGAAAGGGTGAAGGAAGAGGAGACTCTTGACCGCCCAAGCAAAGATGCCACTGGTGCTTCAAGTACAAATGAAGATGACTGTGCCCCTTGAGATTGACGTGGGCGTGAGCTCGTGATCACACCGTGAGACTTGCATTCTGCCGCAAGTCAACATAGCGAGGCTTGGAGTATCCCTGCTTGCTTAGCACATGAGAGTCTGCATGATTAGGGGCGGTATAATTTCCGTATATATACACGGGGTCGACAGTGGCACCACCCAGTTTGGAACAGTACCCCGGCAATGACCCCTGGGCAATTTATATAAATCTCGACCCTACATCAATGGATGGAAATCTACACTAGTTCGACCTTATCCAAGTGCATACTACACTTCAAATTACCTCCAATGACTGGTCGTATTGGACTTATCTACTAAGGTCATGCCCGGGTTGTCCGAGTTGGTGCTAATACTTACACTACCAAGCTTATCAGATGAAATGCTCGGTGAGAGACAGCCCGAAGGAACGACAAATCAGGTCCACTGTTGCCACGGCTTGCTCCAGATACCATGTGCACCCTGTGCCCCCGGATTTGGTCGGGGTTGTAGTTGATCGCCATCGGATCAGCATGAATTGCGGGTTATCCGACCCCAGCCAATTTCCCCGGATATCCCTTGAATCCATGCGCAACTACCCCAGGATCCTGAGCGGAGGCGAACTATACACGCAAGCAGTGCATCCTCCGAGTACGGTTTGATTAAAGCGAACCGCTAGCCCTGCCCATGCCCCGGCCCCGTGGGGTATCCTTGATCTCTTCCTTATATCTCCCGCTCATCACGCCGCAGCGCCCATTGCCTACTCATATCCAGCCCTTTCAAGTTTATGTGCCTTTACCTCACACGGGATTACAGACTCTGTAACCATGGGAGACAAAGATATCGAGGCTGTTGCAGCCCACATCGAGAAGGCGGCCAACGTTACCGACGATGCCGCTGAAAGAGGCCGTCTCATCCAGGAAGAGGAGCGCAAGTTGAGTCTCTGGGCTACAATCAAGTTGCATCCTCGAGCTGTGCTGGCCTGTACGTTTCAATCAGCTATCTGACAGCAAATTATATATACTCACGATGTGTTCCAGGCAGCGTCGCATTTGCTGCAGGCACGATGTTTGGATACGATCAGATCAGCAACGGCTCTACTATTGCGATGCCGGCATTCATGATTTACTTCGGCGACACCAATGAATCCGGACTATATCTTCCTTCTATCTGGACGTCCTTGTGGACGTCGATGACATCCCTGTTACAGGCTATTGGAGCAATCTGCGTGGGTATGATCTCTGATAGATTTGGTCGAAAGTGGCCTGGGGTCATTGCAGGCATTATGTCTATCGCTGGGACTGCTGTTCTCTATTATGCAAAGAGTAGAGGGGCACTTCTTGCGGGAAAGATGGTCTGCGGGTTGGCACTTGGGGCTGGAATGGCTATTGGAACGACGTATGCGTCCGAGGTGAGCCCTGCAGATGATCAAATCTGGTATAATGACTCTGACGAAATTAGGTTGCGCCATTCAAACTCCGCGTACCAATCCAGACAATGCTAGTCGTCTTTGTCGTTTTCATGCAGGGCGTGGCGCTGGGAATTGTGAGGATCTTCGTTCCCGACATGGATGAGCAAGCTTTCCGAAACGTCTTCGCTATACAGTGGGCTGTGGCGGGTATTTTCGCCGTTGCATGCTTCTTGGCCCCAGAGTACGACTCCTCTGGCTTTTCGAATATCAGATGCTGACTTTCTAGGTCTCCCGTATACTTGGTCAACTCCGGCCGCGTTGACAAGGCAGAAAAGGTCATGAAGCAGCTCTACAGCTCCAAGTTTAGCGTCGACGATCGCCTCGCATATCTTGTTAAGACCATCTCAGAGGAGCAAGAGCAGCAGCGGATCTCGGCAGGCTCATATCTCGACTGCTTCAAAGGGTACAACCTCAAGCGAACCCTTACTGTCATGTTCCTCTACAGCACGGCGAACCTCGGCGGTGCCTCTTTGCTATCACAGTCCATCTACTTTCTTCTCACACTGGGCCTACCATCGGTGCATGTCTTTGACATCTCCATCGGCGGGTTTGGACTAGCCATCATCATAATTCTTGCTACAGGCTTCGTTGGCAAGTTCGTCAGCAGAAGAAGGATGCTGCTCGCTGGCTGTGTCATCAACCTCGCTTTCCTCATTGTCATCGGGTGCCTCTACTACGCCTCTGGTATGGGTCCATCTTGGGCCATTGCTGTTCTCATGTATGTCTCTTTCGCCGCTCCATCTTCTGCAACCGCATCACTAACAAGGAACCACAAACAGGAACGTCCTGATCTCTTTCCAAACAAGTCTAATGCAAGCCATGGGCTGGCCCATCGCCGCCGAAATATCCTCCTACCGACTGCGCGCCAAGACTCTCTCCATCGGCGTCTTCGCCCAGACTCTCTCGACCTGGGTGACAGCTTTCACAGTGCCGTACATGTATAATGTAGACTCGGGGGATCTAGGAGCCCGCACGGCGTTCCCCTTTGCGGGGATCACGGTGCTTCTTATTCTTGGCGCTTTTTTCCTTGTTCCCGATACGGCGAACTTGTCGACGGAGGAGATTGATCGCTTGTATGAGGACAAGGTTGCTCCGAGGAGGTTCAAGGCATTTGTAACGCATGATGCGCTACGTGTAGCCGAGTAGTGTGATGGACTGAGTGTCCACCATCATTATATATGATCTGCGGCGCCGGCGCCCTCCTTGACACAGATATCACCGAATTTGAGTTACCAGGTAGCAAGCAATCTTGACCTTTGACATGTGCGGCATCCATTGTCGTATCCTATCTAGGATGGAAGAAGTCTCGTAATAATATCCTTCTAACCTGTCCATGGTCACCAACCGCGACGAACTTCATCTCGTGGCGTCCCAGCTCCGGCCCTATAGAACGCGACAATGGCTCGTGAATGGCAACAAATTGCCAAAATCCACTTTAGTAATAGAAGGTAGTGCCAATGCGTTGATTCGTGTTTTGGGCTAAGCATGCTCGGCATTGTCAAGCACGTGCATAACGAAGCCTATTTATGATAAACATCGAATAACTAAGGTTACTTACTCCATATTACAAACCATGTCATCAATCGACCAGTCTTACGAGCCCTTCTCCGCAGTGGGATGGCTGTTAGGCTGTTGGACTAATGATAGCGCTTGAAGCTTCCTGTCATCCCCTCTCAGCCCCGTTGGACACCGTATGTGGTTTGATACGCATACTGAGGCTAGCGCGTCTGGCCCGACCTTGGGGTATCAGTCATTTCCTAGTCTGCACTATATAAGCATGGGATGTAAGGACTCCGAGGGTTGTCAGCAAATTCATCCTCCCAGTATCGACGAACCCACCACCAATCAATACTACCGCCACCATAACACCACAAACGTGATCATGGATGATGCCTCAGAGATTTATCCCTCGCCGGGGACAGCGCAGAGTCATATCGGTTTGTCTTGCTTTACCTAGTCCAAAACCAGTCCAGACCACCCTTGGGCAATACTAACACCTCGAGTTAGACTCAACGAACAACACAACTTCATTGTCTGGGCCGTCGATGGGCTGCTAGATCCCTGTATTCCCCTAGAGAGCGCTTCCGCTGTGGCTGATGTCGGGACTGGGACTGGATGGGCGAGGCAAGAACGCTCTTCTTTCGGACACTACCACTAATACCCGTGACACACATCTGTGTGTAAAGAATCTGGCTCCTCGAAGCCCGCGATCTACTGAGCACCAAGAGCCCTCAGAGCAAACAAGATGATAGATCATTCCACGGACTCGACATCTCCTCCGCACAGTTCCCGCAGTCTCCGCCAGAAAGCGTCTCCTTCTCGGTGCACGACATCTTGAAGCCGTTTCCGGCTAAACAGCACGCGAAGTATGACCTCGTGCATGTGAGGCTACTCTTGTCGGCCTTCCTGGAGAAGGAGTATGGTATTGCCGTGAGGAATTTGAAGCAGATCATGAGTACGTCTACGAGTTGATATGATTGATATTTGGGTCCGGCGCACTAACTCAAAACCAACAACCAGAGCCCGGCGGTTACATCCAATGGACAGACATCAACTCGGCTCGCCTGTCCGCACCCTGGAGCGACAACCTCACAGACCCGCGCTGCTCCTTCCTTGTTTCCTCATGGCTGGATTCACTCGAGAGCCAGAATCTCGCCATCGATGCCCCGGCCTCTCTTGAAGCGTCGTTCAGAAAAGCCGGCCTCGTCGATGCCCGGAATACTGGATATGTACAGAATGGCCTCAGCGGGGACTGAAGAGCCGTGCGCAGAAATGGCAGGCTCAGGCGAAGACGAAGGTCGACGAAGAGGTGAAGAAGCTGTGGGAATATTTCGGAGAGGAAGGAGGTGGTTGTTGTTGGGAGGAAAGCTGCATGAACAAAGGCTAGTTATGCTGAATTGACTAGGCATGGTCTGGGATATGTGGGTAGAATAGTTTGACAACGTATAGCACGATATTCCGACGGTTCATCTCATAGGGTAGAGGAGGTAATATAACAGGAATCCTCCTGTCCTTCGGAGTAGAAGGCTGAACAGGACATGAATGTATCTGTTGATGGAGTAAATGGCAGATCTGGCAATGGAATGAGCACTTAATGAAAAGCCATGATTTTTGGACATCATCTATGGTAGCAAGAAACCCCATCGCTTGATCAGGATCAAAATCAGACAGTGAGTATAAATGTGCCTACAGTAACACCACTAGCTTTAACTCCAGACACCAATGATAAGAACCGCGGATGACAAAGAAGGGCTTCTCTAGGCATAGCATCGACGAAAGATACTGGTCTCTGAAATCGTCCTTGATGAGAGGTAGATGCTATCATCTCTAATGGGAGCTCCTGCAAAAGTCAATTGTGATGGTTTGTGGACAACAGCTAACAGAAATGGTTACCAGGCTCACTGTATACTATGATCGGAACGGCAGGGGGCTTCTTTGACAACAATACTGAGGCGCCTTGAGCGAGATCTAAAGTAGGTAGTTGTTGTAGGGGGTGATAACGCGGCAATATATGGTCTTTGAAACATAGTTAACCAACACATAGAAGAATAGAGCATTGATGGATGAGGCTTATATTACCGTTCTCTTGACTTCTAACCTTCAACCTCCAGCACTTGATCCCGGAGATCCCAACCTGAATAGATGCCAAGAGGATAGCAACGATGCCAACGATTGCCTCTGAGGAGATGGCCATTGACTCGTTCTTGTGAGCAGCGAAAAGGTATATCAGCAAGAATTTCCTTGCTAAGAAGAAAGATATAATTTGAGTGGCCTTCAGGCTCCTTTTGAACGCTTCTCAAACCTGCCGGTGAGGGAAACTTTATATATCCCATGTAGACAGCCCCTGTTGGTCTAGATAGTCGGTAAATCGTCATGCTGCTATGATCTAGCAGCGTCAGCGCCGCTGCTTGATACGACAACCAATAAGGACAAGAGTCTCGGCGTAAAATGAGGAGCATGGCCTGTCCATCCTTATCCGGAGGCTGTGCGATGAGTGATACGTGCACCGTGTAGGGACGTCAGCTGCGCTGCTTCGCTGCAGGTCAGCATGCCAAGATCTGAGGATCTGGGGCTCTCACTCAAACTGACAAGAGAGGGAGGGAAAGCGAGGGGAGGTGCCCGGGGTACGGAGTAGACGGAGAGGCTAAAGGAGAGGCCGAGCTGTACCACTTCTGCAGCTCGATTGGCACCAGCCAGAGACGCTAAGGGAGAGGCCGGGTTGTACCACTCTGGCAGCTTGTTCAATTGGCCCCAGCCAGACAAGATGGAGGGGAGCATACCCCCCACCCTCGCCAAACTTCCAGAGCGTCGATCGGGTCCAATCAGCAACGGTCGAACCGCGAGGCTGCCAGCGTCTGTAATCCAGTCCCCAGCGAACCCCCAGATCCCCCAC
>RHLP01000474.1:0-14060 GCA_003719405.1 Aspergillus incahuasiensis
AGTTAGCACCTGCTGGCCTATGCAAAGGTCTTGTGACCGGCCTTGCAGGGTGTTCCTTATAATAGCCTTCCTAACAGCCTATATCTTACTAGCAGTGAGCCTCCATATAAGCTGTTATCACAATAGAATATTAGAAAGTTTAGTCGTTAATTATCTGTAGAGAGTTCTAAGTATAAGAATAGCTGCAGTACCAAAAAGGTGTAATAGTTGGCATTCGCTCCAATCTTGTAGAGTCGCAGGCCAGACTAGTCGTCGTCAAATATCTGGAATGTGTTGTTGAGTATAGTCTCAATCACGCGTACCTGCCAACCAGCATCTGCTATATTGCCAACCGAATTTGCGCCCATCAACGTGGGCCTTAAAGTTGATTAATGACGTTGTCAAGGGTACTTCAAATAAAAATGGAAACTTACCCAAAGCAGATTCCAATGTTACCAGCATTCATACGGTTCTGAGTATAGTGTTCTTGAACCTTGTTTAGATGCTAGCAACGGTCAGCTGAAAAGGCCACAGATTCAAGAGATAGATTTCCGGGAATCGCACCAGGATTAAAGCTCTCATAGTAGCGTAATGTGCATCCGGTAGGCCATTTATGATTGCATGGAGCGAGTCCCTTCGTTGAATGTCATTGTCAACCCCTTATATACTGTATATCAGCATAGGTGGCAAGATCCAGAATATAAGAGCTTACGGGCCGCGTTAATAATTTCTGAATACGCTTGAGAGGTAAGAAGGGGGTCTAGAAGGTCCCTGAAAAACAACTTCAAGAGCGTCGCAACATTGTTCACGTCGTGGTAAAAGTTTTCCGGGTTGGTGAAATTGACTCGAGATGAGTCTGAAATTATGTATTAGGGATATGGTATTGCACGAGACATAAAACAGAGGACGCACCATTGTTAAATAAAGCCTTCAACTGACTGATGTCATTCGCGCTGCCCGAGATTCGGTAAATACCCTCAACATCAAGCCCAAATAATTCCACGGCCTGAAAGCACTGATGCACAATCATGGGAACAGGGGTACCATCACGAATATAAAGATCATCTAGTGAGACACCAAAGACAGGCTTTAATGGTGGAAGGTTTAGACTTGATTGTTTTATCACCTCTAAAACCTCAGGCTCTGGCGCCGTCAAAGGGGTTTCCGGTGTAAGAGAGTTTTCCCGATCCGGATTGGCATTGCTGTAAGTGTTTGACCATCTACCAGATATGGACATGCTCCCAGCGGCAGAGGTTGAAGCCAACGCAATCCCAGGGTCACTACTTGGGTTCAGCAAGGAGCACTTTACTATTTAGAAGTGTAAGACTCACTATTGTGGAGCGATCAGATCTGTCGACAACCATGGATGGGAAAGGACACGGTCTATCGCCAGTCGACGTTCAGGGAGGTCCGCCATTGTTACTAACACAAAGTTCATGCAGAACCCGGTCGAGTTACCGAGCGACTGGATGGGAAACTGTCTCGGGTCTCGCACATAGTCCGCGAGGCTCATGATAGAACGGAATGGAGGGTTGCATGTCCGCAGGCAGAAGGCCACCGCACCCAGCGACCAGACGTCAACTGCAGGAGTGTATTGAACAGAGGAGTCGCCACATAGCTCGGGTGCCATGTATCCGACAGTCCCAACGTTGTACGTTCCAGGGGTGCTGCCGTCGACCTTTCTACTGATACCGAGGTCCGCCAGCTTAACATGCCAGCGGGGTCCCGGGGAGGAGACGAGGATGTTCTGACCTAATTAGTGCCTTTCTCAGTCAGTTCGGAACACATACCAAGGGTTTAATGTCTCTATGAATGAAGTTCTTGACATGCATATACTGCAATGCCTGTGCGACCTGGCCCACGATGGAAGCGGCTTCGGGCTCAGGAAAAGGCTGGGAGATGTATTTCTGGAGATCACCATGTTCAATGAACTCCATGGCAATGTAGAAATTGTGCGGATCATCAAACCAGCCGAGGAACTGCACAAAATGCTCCTTGTACTGTTCCACTGTCAGCTGGGAATATCCCCAGTATTCATACTTGGCGAACTTACCTCAAGGACACCAGTGTCGGAGAATGTAACGAGGGCGTCCAGCTCCCGCCTTGACATCTCCAGAATTCGTGCCTGCCGTTTATGAACTTGCTTCACCGCGCGGACCTCTCGCACCGAGGGGCCTGAAATGCAGCACTCTTGCCAGACGCTGCCAAAGGTGCCTTCTCCTATGATCCGCACCTCTCGCCAACATTCACTTCCGCCTTTCACTTCATGATACCTGTCTCCGGTGCTGGCGTAAGTGGTTTGTAGTCTCTTCTCCTGCAGAGCGCTTGATGTGAAGGGATCCATCGTCGCCCAGGGCTGTCTGCCTTTATTGTGGTGTGGGGTTGAGGTTGCTGCGGGGTTTTATTTTCGACACTGCATGTAAGAAGCAAGGGCTGGCGCCAAGCTATGGAATGTGGTTGGTATTACCTTGTATTCTTAGACATACCGCGGATTGACAAAGGCGCATATCAGCATGGTAACATCATCTGCAGGGGTAAGCGTAAGTGTAAGCGTCTTCGGACCGCTCGTTCCTGATACGCTGCAATGCCAGGGAGGTCAGTTAGGGTAGACTGTTCACGTCTTGAATGGTACTGCTCGGATTGCGCGAGTCTTGCGGCGGGCGCTGCCAAGACGTGCAGCAGCCCTATCTAGGCCGCGAATAGTCAATGCGCCGGAACAACCCAGCATTATAGATGAATTAGCAATTCAACAAGAGGGGTAATCAATCAGATAAAGACCCGGTCCCCCGAAGAACTGGTGTTCGCTCTGTTCACACTGTTCATTTCTTGCTGTGTGGATTCTTGCTGCGCGAATAACCTCTCCTAATGCCGCCCCCCTCCTCTGACGACCGCTACGGAGGCAACAACCGGTCTGGCTGGCTGAACTCGGTGCCAGACTCGGTGCTGCCTTTCATTCAGCTTGCTCGCCTCCGTCCTCCGGTGGGGCTGTTGCTGGTTTATCTTCCTCACCTGTTTGGTGTTCTCCTTGGAGGGATTCTTACCGAGTCCTCACCTGTCGAAGTGCTCTACGCCAGCTTCGTCTTGCTCGGGGGCAGCTTCTTTGGATCCAACGCGGTTCACATCTGGAACGACCTGATCGACGCCCCACTGGACGCCCTAGTTGAGCGAACCCGATCTCGGCCTATTCCCCGGGGCGCAGTCTCGCCGTCGGCTGCCTTCTTCTTCACTCTGAGTCAGGCTTTTGGCGCCCTGCTCTTTCTGACCTTCATGCCCGGTGGCCTTCTCCAGGCGAGCCTCTATGCATTACCCTCAGCCGTCCTATGGACATACTACCCCTACGCCAAGCGACACACGTATTACCCTCAGTTGGTGCTCGGCCTCTGCTTGTCCTGGGGTGTTGTCATTGGCTGCTTGGCCGTTGGACTTCCAATTTTCCAGTTCACCAACACACTCCAAGGTCGTATCGAGCCATCCAGCGTTTCCCTGGCCTTGGCATGCACTCTTTGGACCATGATATACGACACAATCTACGCGCATCAAGATCTAAAAGACGATCGAAAGGCAGGGATCAAGAGCCTGGCGGTCTTGCATGGCGGACAGACGAAGCCCCTGATGTGGCAGCTATGGGCCGGAATCACTAACCTGTTGACCTTGTGCGGGAAGTTTGGAGACCTGTCCATGGGCTACTATTTGATCTCCGTGCTTGGAACCTCTGCGTCCCTTGCCGCGATGCTTTGGAAGGTGGATCTCAACAGCAGTAGCAGTTGCTGGTGGTGGTTTGGCAATGGCTTTTGGCTTGTTGGGGCGTCGATGGTTGGTGGGTTGTTGGTGGAATTGTTATACGCCACGCGTCGATAGATCGGCTATCTCCTCTTGCTATCCCCTTCGGCGTACTTTTCGTAGATGGCCCATATCAGACCTGCTACCTGGTGTAATATAAGGAGATGAGCGTTTGATTCTTCTGGCGAAGTCTGTGACGTTGCAAACATGACAGCCGATTTTTAGAAGGCAATTACCTATGCTAGTCGCTGCACCGTGTTCGGTTCGAGACAATCGACATCATGCGACCATTGGTTACTCCTGGCCACGTCGATGCTCACTTCCATACTTCCCTCCATTCCTACAATACGCGGCTCTCCTTAATCAGAAGTGTGTTGAGGTGGTTTGAGAAGGGGGAGAATCAAAATAACCATCGCTTTAGGTAGTTAGCCGTTCCAAGCCCCTGGTACTCTGCTAGGTTAGGGTTTGCAATGATTTTGCAAAGGTCTGGAGGCCCAGTGGTGAAGGCATTGGCCTGGGTCATTGCCGCGTATTGAACATATTACTAAGAGCTTTCGGTCAGCTAGATTCCAGCTTGCGTAGATGTCTCTTCCATATCTCTCAATCCTCGCATGGCGGACGAATGGCATAGTTAAAGCAGGCGAGTCTGCCTAGGCAGTTGCTAGCATGACCACTAAGGAGCGTTGATCGAAAGCTTTGTCAGAGCAGGGCGGCTCTGGGCTCTCCTCGCGTAACCGATCAGGCTTTTTGTCAAAATAGCAAGTAGGGGAACCGTTCTTCCGCGTTGTTTTCAAGGGATGCTAAATATTTTTCAACTGCACTCCGAGTAGATGCAGAATCATTACCGCGTAGGGCTGACAGCGGGAGAGGCACGTGACGTGGAGGGTGGATGACGTCAGACTGGCAGTGGAGGCTTGACGTCAGACATCCAGGGACTGCGAGCAGAGTGGAACTGCACACAAATCCAGAACAATCCCATGCATCGCCCGCTGGAGATCCAAGGTTCCCGCGATCGAGGAAAGATGATGTCAAGCCCGCTGCCTCTATATAGGCCGCGCGCGACCGCCCGACCGCGTTGACAGATGGGATGAATATCGACCATCAATGGATTCCCCAGCAAACTCGACCAATTCAACCAAGAGCCGCGACGGGCCGCGCAAGTACGCCTACAACCGTGAAGGCGCCCGCGAGCGGGAAACGCATTTGTACTGCCGCCTCCACTCCTTGCAATTAGGTCCCAGCTAACCGAGGCTGGCGTCGCATAGATATCTCCCGTACTGGGGGTTCTCCGACACCGAGAAGTTCGCCCAACAATCAGGCAGCGATTTCCCCAATGCCTCGCGAGACAATGTCCTCACCGTCTTCGCTCAATTGGCCGCCGTGCGCATGAACGCCCAACGCGCCATGATCTCGCTGTTCGACAGGAGACAGCAGCATGTCATTGCAGAGGCGACGCCAACATCTGGTCTACGTGGCAACGAGAGCCGGGACCAGGCCGAGAACTTTTGGCTGGGAGTTGGCCAATTCCCCCGGGAGAAAATCGCCATGTGCTTCCACGCCATGAAGTCGTTCATCGACGATCAAACCCAGTTGTTTGTTGTCAATGATCTGACCAAGGATGAGCGCTTCCGCGACCATGATTCCGTGACAGGCGACCCCCATAACCAGTTCTACGTTTCTGTGCCCATTGTGTCGCCGGACGACTACGTTATTGGGGCGGTGGCTGTTCTCGACAACAAGGCCCGCGGCGGATTGTCCGACGAGCAGGAGACCCTTTTGACAGAGCTTGCCGCGACAGTCATGGACCATCTCCTCTCCCAGCGAGCCATGCGTGAGGAATACCGAGAGGAAAAGATGGTACGCGGCCTCGGGCTCTTTGTCAAGGGCAAGTCGGATCTTAATGACTGGTTCGACAACGAAGCGGGCTCGAAACATCGAGATCAAATAGGCCAGGTCAGCAAGAAGCTCGAGCGAATACAAGTGTCCGGGTCCGGTAGTGCTGAGGAGGATGACCAGGAGGGTGAGGAAGAGGATTTAGCCAGTGATGCCCATGGCGATGCCGATGATAGGGCAAAGGAGGATGAAGGACATGGAACAGGCAGTACGCCATGGCCGGATGAAAGCAACAAGCACGAGTCACCAGTCCAGAAGTATCACCAAATGGACAAGAAGCAGAGTGATGCTGAGCCAAAGTCCCAAGAAGGACTGCAGGCACCCGGGTACAAGAAACAACGACCAAAGCTCTCGCCTACCACTAGCCACCTGCAAGACACCCTGGCGCCGTCCAATGTTCGATCCGTCGTAAATCGCGCTGCTTCCATGATTTATCAGGCCTTAGATCTTGAAGGTGTCATGTTTATCGACGCCAGTGTGTACGCCCGTCGCCAGGCGGTTGGTTCAAACCAGGACGAGCGAAAGCAGGATGAATACAACATTGAGCATCAGGAACGCAAATGCAGTGGAGAGGACGACGTTCCGTCTGCGACACACCGCGACTCTTGTTCCAACTCAACGGAGTCGGACGATGATGAGGAAGCTCGAAGCCTCGTCCTTGGCCACTACACCTCGTCTACAGCTGAGGCCGGTGTCAATCTCAGCGACAGCCACTATGTATCATTATCAGGATCCTTCATCAGCCACCTGATTGATCAGTATCCCCGCGGTAAGATATTTCATTTCGAAGAGGATGGCTCGATATCTCTGAGTTATGAGGGTGTTGCCGATGAGATGAAATATTCTGCGAACGGCAGTCGAGGTGCATCGAGCAATGATCCGGAAGGCATTGATATCAAGCAGGAAACTTCGGATATAAAGCAGCTCATGAAGGTTTTGACTGGCGCAAGATGTGTTGGTATATATCCGATCTGGGACTTCCAGCGTGGCCGATACTTCACAGTCAATGTTGTATGGACCAATGACCCCGGGCGGGTGTTGTCGGAGCCAAAGGATTTGACCTACCTGGCGGCCTTTAGCAATACAGTCATGGCCGAAGTGTCGCGTTTGGACCTCGAGGCCGCAGACCGGGCAAAGGGGGACTTCATCTCATCCATATCACATGAACTGCGATCCCCCCTTCACGGCTTGCTGGGAACTGTGGAGCTTCTCCAAGAAATGGTAACCGGGTATGCCCAGCATTCACTCATCGAAACAGTGTACAGCTGCGGTCGGACTCTGCTAGACACATTGAACCACCTCCTTGACTACGCTAAAATCAATACCCTTACACGGCCAGCCCAGTCCGAGAAGGCAGGACAGAAAGGCCGGTTTGACCCCCAGCCAGAGGTCCCTGGCTCAACGCAGGATGAAGACTTGGGCGTCTTGGTGCAAGAGGTTGTGGAAGGTATTCTTGCTGGTGTTGAGTATCAGCGTCGCGGGCCCGGTGGTAGTGCGGATGGCCGCAGAAGGTCGACTGGCGACGGCACAGCCCGACTCATGACAATTGTGGACATTGAGTGGAATGAGAGCTGGTCTTACAGCATATATGCAGGGGCTTGGAGACGTGTGGTCATGAACCTGTTTGGGAATGCCCTCAAGTACACTCAAACTGGCTATATCCGGCTCCTGATGAAAAATGACACGCTGAAGCGCGACGGGCAAGACCCGGTTCCGGCAATCAGAATGACTTTCAGTGACTCAGGACGCGGCATGTCGAAGGACTTTATTGTCAACCACCTCTACACTGCTTTCCATCAGGAGGACACCACAGCGCCTGGGCTGGGAGTGGGATTGCACCTAGTACACCAGATCATCAAATCATTGAACGGAACGATCAACTTTACCAGTGAACTTGGGCGAGGAACAGATGTTGATGTCGTGCTGCCAATCGACGCACCAGAAGAGCCAGTGCCTCCAAAGCCTCGCTTCGATGACTTGAAGCAGAAACTACAAGGCAAGACTGTTTCATTGTTCACACGGAGCTCAAAGCTCGGAGATTTGGGCATGGATTCCAAGGTTTTTGACAACATGCTGACCAGTCTTGGGCGCATGGCGAGCGGATGGTTCGGCCTGCAAGTCCTAACGCCAGAGGAGCATGATCGTGGAAATGCGGACTTCGCCATAGTGACGGAACATGAATACCGAACATACTACCGCCAGGGATCAAGGAGGCCGAAGAAACATGATTCAGGGGAGATCCAACCATTATATCCACTGATTGTGCTGAGTGAGCGGACAAGTGGTTGGAAGATGATTGGAGAAAGTGTGGAGGACTCAGTCATCTTTCTCACGCAGCCGTAAGTTTCCTACCACGTGTTCAGAGAAACTGTACTAATTTGGGTGTAGTGTAAGCCCGAAAACATTGGCGACTGCATTTGAGCACTGTCTGGCTGCACCAGGTCACTCTTATGATGTTGAGGCACGCAAAAATTCTTCACCCGATGGGGTAGCTGAGGATGGTGAAGGTGCAGGCGAAGAATTTGAAACAAATGTTGATGGTGAGGCTAGAAGCAAAGACGAAACCCCAGTGGACAGCGAGGTCGATGAGAAGCAAGGTGTGCGCAATATCCTTCTGGTGGAGGACAACCCAGTCAACCTCAAGGTGATTGAGATGGCCGTGAAGACTGCTAGCTTTTCCTACCAAACAGCAAACAACGGCCTTGAAGCCCTTGAGAAGTTCAAGAAAGAGCGCTTCGATGCAGTGATCATGGACGTCTCCATGCCGGTCATGGACGGCCTCACGGCGACGCGCGAGATGCGCAAGTACGAGCGACGAAATAAGAAGCCGCGGACTACGATCATTGCCCTGACTGCTGTGCTATCTGCGTCCACACAGCACGAAGCCACAGTCAGCGGCATTGACCTGTTCTTGACAAAGCCTGCTCCATTGAAACAGCTCAAGGAGATGCTGCGGAAATTGTCTGAGGGCAAGGAGCTTGCCGAGAAGTAGATGAGTGCGGTTTATTTGTATTTGTATTTGGACATTGCCCATAGTCTGTACATGTCTGCGACTGTGACAGGGGTGTCAACTTTGTACTATAGTGATGATGACGATAGATGAATTATGGCCTTTGCAGATCAATCATCAAAAGTGATCCGAACATCGAAGTTTGTAAAGCGGACGTCCCACTTTTACTCTTGAACCTTCTCATGCTCAAGGATATGAGGATGCCAATGTACACCAAAACCACTGTGTCTGTAAGTCCTCCGGTAGAGTTCCACAGTTGGTAGCATAAACAGTTGTCCCAGGGCTGACGAGCTTCCAGCATTTGGAAGAAGTGGTGTTCTCGAACCGCTCATTCCGCAACATATATTGGAGACAGTGGGTAGGAACTGTCCGCCGCTAAGCCCCTTTCCAATCAGTGTTTACTTTGACCAGAGTCAGCACAGTTCCCCATGGTCCAACAGAACCATCAAGAACATCAATCGCCGCCTGAGCCTGCGATGCACTGGCAAAATCGACGTAGACGTAGTGAGGGGAGCCCGGCGCGGCTCTGCCCTGGTAATGGGGACAAATCGTTTTACTTATTGCTTCACTGTCAATCAGGCATAGTAGTTAGCAGCGGCAACGCGATGAGAGGGGCTCGCGAGAAACTCACACACCAAACCCCTTAAAGAACTCGGCCAGGTTCTTGTTCATGTAGGCCTGCGATGATGGCTTGGGGAGAACCCTTCACAACCAAGCGGGACCCTCTCGCAGCATATCCCTGGAAATGCTGAGCCGCATCATTCCTTTGCCACCGATCAAACACAAACCCCGATTTCTGGTTGTTCTCTGTCCGCCGTTCCTTCGGAACGCACGGCTTTACCTTGAGTGGTCGGCGCCTGAAATCTCGACCGTTCAATTCAACCATAGCCCTATCCGCCTTCTCCTTGGTACTGAATTCGATGAAGCAATACGAGGGATTCCGGCTGCTAAAGGGGTCGATGGAAATGTCTAATGCAGAACTGAGATGTGTCTGTTAGCAAGCCATGAAATGACAGCGATTGGCTAAGAAACGCACAACTCGTAGCCCGCGTCTTGCAAAAGCGCAGCGATTTCGTGCGCTTTTGCTACATAAGGCAGATTGCCAACATAGAGACGCCGCCCTTCCGCGATGGCTGATTGCGCATCGGTCGAGCGGGGAGGATGAGTGTTGGGAGCCGTGGGCTCCGCAGTCGGGGTGCGCCAGTCGGCGGAAGCGAACGCGCGACCGTTCCATTGTTGTTCAAAGAGGGTACAAGATCCTTAGTGAGATCAATATTGCACAAGTGATGAGAGAGCTACCTCTGATTTGCAAATGCTGACGGTCGAGGCCCATGATGAGTGGGTTTGTGAAGAGTGGGTGGAGGGGCGAGAGATGAGGGGAAAGACCAAAAGAGCGACTCAGGACGCTTCTGCTGTTTATGCAGGTTACGTAAGCCAAGTTGTGCAGCCACTGCATTGTACCAGGATTGGGTTGAACAATTGGGGGTAAACATCTCGGAGTTAGGCTTCGGCAGGGCTGACGCTCATCGGCCGGCAAGGCTGTCATGAGAAGGTTCCAGCTTGATGAGAAGAAGCTCTGGGCTGACAAACTTGGAAAGCCCCTCCAACGATGCTTCGCCTTGGGAGGGCAGAGTTGAATTTAGGCATAGCCAAACTCACTGCGGTCAACACAATGCTGTAGCTGAGCAGGGAGAAAAACAACAGCGATAATTTGTGCGTTAGCGTAAAACAAATGAATTGTAGACCATGCAGTAGATCCCAGGGTATTTAGTCTCAAAATCATCCAAACGCCTTCCATCCATTGCCTCAACCAAAAAAGTATTATCGTAACGCCCACCTCCCCAAGAGAGTCCATGCTGCGAATCAATCATAAAGATGGTTGTCATCTACCTCAGTTGTCGTTGTCGACCGTAAGCTAGCATTCCCAAACCACCACTGGCAGAGGAGAAGGTAAAAGTCGTCACATTGCTGATCAATGGAGCAAAGCTTAGTGGCCCGCACCTTGAGCCTTTGGGCTTTGCCATCATAGAACGCCTCAATGATTCGTATATGATGCAGGCCGACAACAGAAAACAGCAGGACCTGTGGAGTATTAGAGAAGAATTCTGCTAGTGCGAGTTAGCAGAACCTACCGGCGCAATGGTGTGTGGTATAGTAGTGGATATGCTGAGGCGGGCATACATGAGTTGAAGGATAACGGTGAGTTCCGAGCGTAGTGGCTGGCTGCCAGCATCGACACCAGTAAACATCAGAGCCACCATATGAGGCAGCCCAGGGGCTCGCATTTGCCACGCCCTCAGAACCTGCCAGGGGTACTTCATGTCAGTCTCGCAAAGGTTGCCAAAGCTTTGGATGACTAGAGAGGTCTAAGGGGTGTCAGCAGCATGAACAAAAGTGGTGAGAGGAAGAAGTAAGACCGACCTAGGATTTCCTGTACCGATGGGTGTCCTTGCTTTATCGGGGAGAATGCAATACTCCAAGAAGACGTGAATGTCATGGGCCAAGGCCGATGAATTTTGAAACAGAGCCTCATCTGATTGTGACAGAGAATATATGGTAGGGTATGCGCACTGATAGGGATTGCGCTTGGGCAGCTGGATGGGTGCAGAGTACTTGGAGAAGAATAAGAAGGGCGGCTGCTTGGAAAACAGGTCTATCTCTTCATGGTCAATGCAAAGATGTGCGAGGTCTGTTTGGGATAGGTGATGGCCGAGGTCAAGCAAATGCATGTAGATGGACTGGAGGCCCTGGCGAATCAAGACGCGCGCCTCAGTGGCAGAAGTGCCAGTAGTGGCGGCCATGTTGAGATGCAGGACGAATGAGTTGAGAGGGGCAGACAAGAGAAGGCAGACAAGAGAAGGCAGGCCTTTGTTGTGGTCACGCGAGCCGCTGAGAGCCCCTGAAGTCTGCCAGGTGGTCACTGCACTAATCCCAAACAAAGAAGGCAGCTGCAGGATCCAGCCCACCATGCTTACTGCTACTGATCTTGCACCTCACCTTTCTTCCACCTCAAGCCCCCTCGACCGAAACTACCTGCTTCCCGCTTACTTCGAGACATGGAGCCACAGCTGCCTTCCAATCCTGATGCTTGGAAAACACTCGCTGATCGTTGCTTGGACAAGGACAAGAAAGAGACGCTCCATACTGCAACACTCCAGTCAGGCTCCAGGGTCGGAGAGAAACAATACTGTCTCTTCCGCGTGCTCTGGGACACAAAAGGGGGGTTGAGCATTCCTTTGAAAACATATGAGCTTGACCAATTTTACAAGTCTGCCAAAGACTTCCTGGGAGCTTACAAATCATGGGACAACTATAGGATGAACATCTCGAACCGCGCAAATATGAGCCAGGTGGAACCATCAACATTTGCGTTAGTCTTGGACTTGCAGTATGAAGCTGCAATCACAGAGGAGAACAATGTCTCTGCGACCTTGGAATTCTCCCCTGTATCCAGTCAGACGCGACACGCAACGGCCAGCGACAGAGGACAACCCCCCGTCGCTCCATCAAAGGTACTGCGAACAATGGCCAAAGAGCCTCCCATCTTCCAAGATGGTGGCGAGAACCCAGTCACTTCACTCACAGCTACTCCGCCCCTACAGCAAATAGCCAGCTTGAAATTAGACCCCCCGGCCGCCGAGGAGATACCCGAACTCACCAGAGACCAAAGCCCGGACGAGCAGATTGTCAATACAGCTCTGGTCAGCTTTCTCAACGCGCTCACACTGCATGGACACTGCAAAACAAAGAAGAGTCTCAACAACAAATGGAGCCTCCACCGGTTGCCCCTGATAGCGGACTTCGGCGACGCACGGTACGAAGCCCTGACCAACGGATACCTATATGACAAAGGGGAGGGAGGCGGCACAATCCGCGCCCTTGTTGAAGCAAAGGCTGCTATTCGGGATATGAATGCAATACTGATTCGCATGCAAGAGGCGGCGCAAATGGTAGCCTGGCTGAAGTCTCATCCTGAGCGGAACCGATACATGAATAAACCCGGAAGACGCCTCCTTGTCTCGCAAGATCGCCATGAGATTTTTATTATTGTGGCCGAGTATGGCATGGACTATCTGGACTTCTTGGATGGCAAGGATGAGCCGGATGCATTCATGACGATGCACGAATACGGGCCGTGGGACACGGGGAGCCAAAGAGACATGGAAGACCTTGCCCCCATACTCGTGGCGATTGCTTTCCGAGCAGCGGACGACTGGGAGAAGGAAGAGAAGGAATTAGGGAAATAGAAGGAGGATGCTGGATATTTGGAGGTCACACCTTTTGCCAGAGCGCGCTTCTTTGGTCCTTTGAGTTAATGGCGTATAACCTTATGATTGCTACTGATCATCAATACAAGTCAAATGTCTGTCAGGGTGGTGAAGGATGTTTGGCATGTATTATCTTGCATGTAGCTACAGTAAAAGCCAAAATGAACCAACATGGGCCCGAGAGCCGATCAATGCCATGAAGAAAAGTCCACGGTAACCAGGAATGTTATCGTGGGATGTATCCTATGGATTCGGTAAGAAGAACAAGAAAGACTGCAATTAATTTGTCAAAGCCCAGTAACCTGCTCGATGAAATCCCGGGCATGGGCCACACTCGCGTAGACACCTGGATAGCCCTCTCTAGCACATCCCCGCCCCCACGAGACCACGCCAACAAGCACCCCATCAATGACCGCAGGGCCCCCGCTATCCCCCTGGCACGCATCCTTTCCACCCTCGAAGTATCCCGCGCAGAACATACTGTCCGTAACCTGAACCACATAGTCCTGGTACGCCGCTGCGCATTGCGTCTGCTCAATGACAGGCACACTCACAGCCTGGAGCGATAAAGAAGCCAAACCACCCTGTTTGACAGCACCCCAGCCAGAGACAACGGCCGTTTCACTGGTAGCTGGAGGCCCGGAGCCGCCAGGAGGAAGAAGTACCGGACCAACACCAGGCCCGTAGACCAGATCCTCGGCCAGGGTGACAATGGCAATGTCGTTCTCAAACATCAACCCCTCGTACTCGGGGTGCAGCACATAGCTGGAGACATTGAGCAGTGTCCCGCCAGAGTCATAGAAACGGGAGCCAGCGCGGACGGTCATGCGCCGTGTTGCTGCTCCGTCGACACAGTGAGCTGCAGTAACGATGTGAATAGGGCTGATGATACTGCCGCCGCAGTGGAAGGAGTTGGTGAAGAACAGGCCGACTTGATAGGGATAGTCTTCGATGGAGACCTCGACGCCGCCGACGCTGTCTTGTTTCGCAAGGACTGCGACAGCCGTAAACCGGAGCAGCAGCACGCACTTCATTGCAGAATCTCTGGTATGGAGCATGTTGCAAAGTTCCGACGACGACTTGGCTGGTTTAAGGGAAGTTCAGTATTTGCACAAATGGTCTTCTCACTG
>RHLP01000475.1:0-30073 GCA_003719405.1 Aspergillus incahuasiensis
AACAACCAATACAACAACCAATGCAACAACCAATGCAACAACCTCTCGGTGTTCGATGACCTCAATATTAGTAGTAGTTAGACCTAGTTTATCCACGATTACACATATTCAAACAACGACTCATGAGATTAGCCAGGAATTAGTCTTGCCCATCAGAAATGGGTCTACTCTTTCGCATCTTATCCCTGAGTCATCCGGGCACTTTAGGCTCCAGTACGATTTTGTAGGCACCAAAGATATTAATCGCAGTTTACGTGGACCGGGTTGAACGGAGCCGCAAACCTAATATGCGCGCAGGAATTGCACGGGGGAGACTGTATAGTTTCCCCATCAACTATATACTGACTGAATAGGCAACGCTAAATCAGACTTGCGATTGGCATGTACTCATAAACCATATAAACAAATTGGCCGTTAGGCCGGTCCTTACATTCCGACACAATCCGAGAGTCACCGTTTTATATAATCTAGAGCGCTAGGGTATAGTCGGGCTGGTTCTTGCAGATCTCGGAAACAACGCAGGCTGCAAGTCAAGCATCTAGGCTCCCTTTAAGAATCAGAGTTCAAGCTTTTCGTGACAGCTGCATGGTTCTCATTGCTATACCAAGATACATAAGGTATGGTAAAGTGCTCCGTAATCCGTAATGCGTAAGCTAAGCATAAGTATAAGCATGAACATGAAACATTAATGTACGTAAAAATTTAGACAAGACCCTTTCGCATCTAAAACAGCCAAGCGAGGAAGGTCTTGTAAAACCAATTCGCCTGCTTGTGGTTCTTGCCTTCAGCGGCGCGCTTCGCTTCCTGCTGGGCCAGATACGCGGCCTCCTCGCGGTCGATGATATCCTTGTCCGTGTACAGGTCTGCCTCGTGCGGTAGCACGCGCTTGGAGCGCATGGTGAGTTTGTACCCGAAGATGAGGATTAGGTAGAGTGGGATGCCGAGGTACGAGGTGATGAAGGTCTTGTAGTTGAAGGTGTCGCCGGTGAAGACGTCGAAGCTCTTGGTGAGGGAGACGACGATGCACCAGAACAGGGCGAAGTAGGAGCCCCAGATACCGAGGGGCGCGGTGTACGCGAGCTCGCTCTTGGGGATTTGTTGCGCTTCGCGGGCTTTCACAAAGCAGATGTGCGTGACGAGGAGGGAGATCCAGCTGAGCAGGCCGAATTGGCTGACGAGGTCGACGAAGTACTTGAAGACTGTCTTGGAGCTGCTGGAAACGTTCATGTAGGAGATGAGGGCGATGAGGGTGCACACGCCCAGGGCCACGAAGGGGACGCCGCGGCGGTCGGTCTTGGTGAGGATCTTGGGTGCCTTGCCTTCCTTGGCGAGGCCGTAGATGGTTCGGGTGGCGATGTAGAGATCTGAGTTGGCGGCGGAGAAGACGAAGATGAGGATGCAGGCGTTCAAGATGTGGTGGAGCCCGGGGATGCCGGAGAACTTGATGGCCAGGACGAAGGGGGAGGCGGCTGCAGAGCTGGACGCTGAGTTGGCCTCGTGGAGGTCATCGCTGTTGTAGGGGACCAGAGTGCCCACGAGAAGAACACTGATCACGTAGAAGAAGAGGATACGGTAGAAGGTCAACTTGATAGCGCGAGGGATGGTCTTTCGCGGATTCTGAGCCTCGCCGACAGTCACACCGACCAACTCTGTGCCGAGATAGGCAAAGGTCGCAGAAACCAATGTTGCCCAAAAGGCATAGAATCGGCCAGCGGGGGAGCCTTCGCCGTCCGGACCCAAATCGATATAAGAGTTAAAAGCCCCCGGATCCTTCCAGTAGCGGAAGCCCTTGCGGTCGTGGTCGGGTCCTCCTCCAAGCATCAAAATGAAGGAGAGTAGGATGAGGCCAATGATGACGATGACCTTGAACGAGGAAAGCCAGAACTCAAATTCGCCAAAGAACCCAACACCGAAATAGTTGATGAAGACGATCAATATCAGGAACACCGTAATCCAGACTCCAGGATTGACTCTATCAGCAGGTAGCCAGTATTGTATGACCAGCGCAGCGGCTGTTAACTGATTCGGCGTAACGATAATATATTTGAACCAATACCTGTCAAAGTGTCATCAGCGGTGTATTCCCATCATAAGACCTTGGCGGCGTACGTATAACCCAGCGCAAAACCCAAAGCAGGATCGCAGAAGCGGACGGCATAACCGGTGAAACCAGAAGAACGAGGTAACCAAGTGGCCATCTCTCCGAGACCACACATGACGAGGTATACGATGAAGCCCATGAAGGCGTAGGATATCAAGATCGCGCCGGGACCAGCCCTAGAAACCAGTTAGCCAGGCGCAGTAGTCTTGTGGCTGGGGTTACCTACTTCTCGAGCGCCGAACCAGTTCCAATAATCAGACCAGTACCAATGGCACCGCCGATGGCTAGACGCGCAGGTTAGTTGGTTCGATTGTGGTTTGCGACAGAGCATCTCATCTCACCGATCATAGTGATGTGACGCGCCTTGAGCGCTCTGTGAAGCTCATTCTCCTGGGGCACCTCCAGGACGCCCTTCTCAGCGAGGGAGACATCGTAGTTGGGGTTGTGGGGTGCGACGGAGATCCCGTCGTCTTTCTCGGCACCCATGTCGCTTCAAGAGTGCTATGAGCTCGCAGAGAGGGGAGGAGGAAGCAGATGAGAAGTAACAAAGACAAGAGGGCAGGAGGGCAGGGAGGGGAAATATAAGAAGAGGCAAGCTAGGCCAACCTCCGTGAATAACCCGCCGAGGCTGAACCGCTAGAAAAGTTGACCTGCCAGCTGATAAGGAATACGGAGCAAGGACGAAATCTCCGCAGCTCAGGTCGCATTGTGTGGCTGCCGCTAGCTCTGCCCAGTGCTTGGGGCGGATAGCTTGGCACCTTCCATGGTTTGCCCCGCGATAAGCTGCCACGGACTGGCCGAATGCCAATGGAACGTATGAGAGATAAGCCCAAGCCAAATGCTTGAGGCCACTGCTTGTTGACTCGGCTGCTTGAGCAGGACTCGAGGGGCAACAGCAGGTGGTACAGGGTGTACAGCGTACCTGCCCAGGTCATTCGCCGCCGATCAGTCATTTGTATGACAGTCCGATACTACTTAGCAGATTGGAGATTTAAGCATAAGCATATCATCTTACGTTACATATTTCCCCATCATTTGATGGAGTCGGGGATGCTACCTTAAAGCATGTCCCACTTGGGGGGCCTTGGCGTTGACGACTTTCTCGAGCGAGTTTAGTCTGGCAGCTATCAAGATAAGCACAATTCTCAGCTGCGTCTGTTGACTTCTCTCCGATGATTCTCAAGGACTTCTTCGAGTATGCCTTGTTCTGAGCTGCAGTGCGCCTCGCTCGTGTCACGGGCAGTTGTTTGTCTGGTCTTGGCGCCAAGGCCGCAAGTGGCGATGAGTGGCATTTCGTTGTCTCCAGGCCGCGATAACGGTGGGGTTCTCCATGTTCTGGAAGCTGGAGAGCAGCTCCCGGCCAACCACGTGCAAGCTGTTAGGTAACTGGCCTTATCTTCAGCCTTTGGTTGAACCTCGACCGAACTTCTCGTGCTGCTGCATCCTTCTCGGTGCCGGGCACAAGGCAGACCTTGCCAGCGTTGAATACAGGAACAACTCGCGTGCCCCGGTCGCTCGACGCTTCGTGTTAAGACATGAACTTGATGCGCCCGAGGCTGCTTCAACACGAGCATGAACACGCGCATCAGCCTCCAAATCTCACCTGGCCAGCTTTTACAGTCTTCAGTTTTTGCTTGCGATGTCTTTGTTCTATACCCGCTGGACCGTTCTAAGGCTTTGCTCCCGCGGTCCCTGATAGCACCGACCATGGCTGGATCACCTGGGCCAATTTGTTTGTGTCCTTGGCTATCCCGAGGAACTTAGGGTTGGCCCCACGCGCAACTTTGAGTCTTGTTGTTGTCCCGCAAGACTTCCTGGACATCTAGGACAGTGCCGTCGGCTATCTGGTCGCCCAATAGATGGCCTATGACAGCTTTTCGGTTCTTCAATGGCTGCCGGTTGCCACTGTCTTGTCCTTCAGTCTGAGGCACTTTTAAACGCAGAACTACGAACGTCATGCACTGGGAAACTTTACCGATCCTCTACAAACAGCCAATCTTGTTTCCCCCCGCCGATCTCAGGTGATGATTGGCAATAAGTGCAATAAAAATGACATGAGGGTTTATTCGCAAGGTGACGGTGGTCTACATACTATCCTCGAGGGAAAACACCCTTCACAATTGTGGCATGTTGACCGAGTTCTACGATACGGTCGAATACCTGATCATGTTGCAAATCAACCGGATCTTCAGTCATATATCCACTATTCACGATACTGGCGCATTAACTTCTCAAGTGGTCTGTGAGCGATAAGACAGTAAACTGCTTTCGGCCTTTCAAGGGAAGGAGTGTCTACAGAAGTAATTGCAACTTGGCAGCTCACTATGACTAGGATTACCAGGCTGAAAAATAAAGTCCTTGAATGATTGAGCCAAGGTCCAACCGCAAAAGCGCCAATAGATCACCACTGACAAGCAGTTCATTGCTCTCTTCGGTGAAATCTCCGCTCTTGCTTCTCCTCTCCGTCTCACCAACCCCAGCGTCGAGTTCAACGTCTCTCCAGAGGATGGAAAGCAATAAAATGTTTGTATGGGCCCGAGGCTACCGGCGCTGGGTCGTAGTCGGTATTTTGGGAGCGCTCATATGCTGCTTATGACATTCTACTGAGGGGCCTGACAAGTGGGCTCTTCAGCGCATGCTTTCCGACAGGCCACGGGGTCGGCGGCGGCGACGCTCTTGAACCATTCATGGGAGGGATTGGTCCGAACATAGCCCTTGTCGCACTAGGTCAAAGACAATCATAGGGCTCCCGACAACACGCTGTTTCTCATGGCAACAAGCGAACTACTTCCTGTCGTCAGACAAAGCAAGAATCTTTGGAGCCCTGCATCGCAAGGTAATGCCCTGAATCATGGCAGAGTCTGCATCCCCAGGCGCTTTCCAAAAAATCTTGTTACCGGAAATTTTCGCATTCTCCCCGGTGACAGAGGTTTCGACCTTGCTTTTATATAATCAGTGTGCTTTTGCGCAAGGGAAACTCGAGAAATTAAAGCAAGAAGAGGAATGAGCGAATTCATCTTGATCTTGCTGATTATGTTCTCTCAGAAAGGAAAGGAGGTTTGATGATAAGAAGAATTTCAAGAAGAGTGGAGAATAACGTCTTCTATACCTTGCTCTGCTCTCAGGCTCCTTGCCTCATTCCCCCATGGTCAGTTGACTGCCGCTCGTTATGCAAACAAGGGAAATATCTAGGTCAATCTGGAATCATCTTCTGCGGGCCCTCATCACAGTCACGCATCCTACTAAGACTCCCGGTCCACAGCCACTAGAAGGGATGTAGGCAAAAAGATGGCGCGAATTGGAGAAAGAATTCAAGACATGGACGTTTATGATGCGTTACAGGATATCTTCCTTGTCTAAGATGGGTATATTCACATTCGACAAGCACATGGCTACACGGTGGACACCTGCACCGCGTGCATTATGGAGAAGGGCATGGGTTATCAGTGGGACTCGATTGACTACTCGCGACGCACCCTCACTGGACTGCGTCTAGCCAAAATGCTTAGGAGCCCAGATTTACTGGAACTGACTGCAACTGCATGACCCAGATCTACAATTGAACTTACCGATGCAGCCGCATGCCTAGATACTTTGTGGCCCAGCTGAATGCGGGCCACTTGCGCATGTTGAAGGAAGACTGGGCGAGTTTTCACTTTTCTGCATGATATGGTTCGCGGCTGAAACCATATCACAATGATCAGCAAGATGGTAGATCTACAACTAGTGAGAGCAGAATTGATCAAAGTTTTTGAAGATAGCGCCATTCCGATATAAACTTTGACGCAAACACTATTCAAGGGTGCGGAACTGCCATCCCGACTGCTAGTATTGCACAGCACAACGGCAGTTATCATGGATTTCAGGTCAGGGTACTCTCCGGAGAACATGGCCTAGCCAACCAGTTGGTTCCCTACGTTGGAGGCAGCGGCTATAAAAGCGAAGCAGCGGTAATCTTGTCAAACTATGCTCGGCCACCCAAGATCCTTGTGCATCGCCATGTCGCCGTCAGGTTTGTTCTCCGCTCCGCTATCTGTAATAGTTCTCTCTGACATTATGCATATACACAGACGGTCCAACGCTGGAGGGGATAGTGAGTATGGAATCCCTTCGTACCGCGTTGATGGCATCTATTGCCGAAGACATGCCCGACCTCACAAAGCGCCTCGAGAAAACGCAGCTCCAGGATGAGCCGTCGACCAAGCTCGTGTCCACACCCGCAGGAGTAGCCGACATGGTCAAGGCCCTGGAAGACCTGCCGACCAGTCCGCCATCCTTATACATCGACCTGGAAGGCGTCAATCTGTCGCGGCATGGAACGATCTCCATTCTCCAGATCTATGTCCAGCCCCTTGACAAGACCTACCTTGTCGACATCTACGTCCTCAAGAACGAAGCCTTCACAACTGAGTCATTAGCCAGCGACAGCGACACAACCTTGAAGAGCATCCTCGAGTCCGAGTCGATCTCGAAAGTCATATTTGATGTCCGCAATGACTCGGACGCGCTATACGCCCACTTCCAGATCACGCTTGCTGGCATCCAGGATCTGCAACTAATGGAGCTCGCCACGCGGACCTACCCGAGGAAACGAGTCTCCGGACTAGCCAAATGCATTGAGTACGATGCGTCCATGACAACGGCCCAGAGGCAGAAATGGAAAGCAACCAAGGAAAAGGGCGTCAGGCTCTTTGCTCCGGAATGGGGAGGCAGCTATGAGGTGTTTAATACTCGGCCGATGTCACACGAGATCGTAGACTACTGTGTCCAGGATGTCAGGTTCTTGCCTAAACTGTGGCAAGCGTATAATAGGAGACTGACTCCCAACTGGAGAACGAAGGTTGCGACGGAGGTTCGCAACCGAATTGCCCTGTCGCGGTCTTCGACCTTTAGCGGCAAAGGGAGACACATGGCTTTGGCACCGACGGGGTGGGCTTGATGGGGTATTGTACTGAGCTGCAGCTGTTGGATTATGCGTTGGATTAGTTTAGTTGTCCCTTCAAATTGTTTAATCTTCTGCGTTAGTTCTTGGACTTCCCAATAACACTTTCCGGTTGGAGATCCCTGTTTGTAAGCCTAGCATCCTTTGTAACTTTACTCGAGGGCCTATAAAGCTGGACACAGCAGCTGGCAGTCAATATAGCCGGTAGACGGCTGATTATTCGGGTTAATAAGGCATAACCAACCAGCAGAAGATCCGTGGAGCTTTCAATGGGACTGGGTAGGCTGAGCTCATCCAGCGCAATGACAACGGGGTATATTCTACAGGATCGGTGCGCTCCTCGCAGGTTACACGGACAAGCTGAACAGCCATATGCGCATGAACCACGCGCTCCGGCTTGACGCGGGATATGTTATGGGCGGCATGCTTCTGTATGCATGGTGATGGGAATTCGACTGCACGTGGGAAGTTATTCGATACGATGTGATGGCCCGAGCCCGCGCTGTTAAGCGGCCCAAGGTGTCTTCGTCGCTTAAGTGTAAGGTTGATTCGGGGGCGGACTCCAATGGATGACCCGGCTTCGAGCTCTCGATCACGATCATGGCTCAGCTCACGTCAGAGCGCAATCAACAGATCATAATAAATTCTCCGATGGGAGCCGTATCGCGTGGGTGAGCTGACGCCAGGATTGAACATGGGTGCAGACAGTGCAGGGGTGCGATAAAGGGGCTCGTTGTTGGATCCAGGAATCAGAGAAGGAAGACTATAGACATTGTTAGTATAGGAAGGCTAGAGCAGCACTTGATGGATAACCAACTTACCAAGGTGTTGGTGAGCATAAGCGCCAGGCCAAGACCACGCCTGTCCACCGGAGTAGTCGGCCTTCGGGGATTACCCCGCTTGACGTGGCCAGCACGGACATGATTGTCGTGATGTTGGAGACTTTGAATCCTTTTGAACCTTTCGACTGTGTTCTGGAACTGGCTTTGGACTTGGAATGCCGCATCTTTGCCGCTGTTTTGGAGCCTTGTCACTCACTGGCTATGCTGGCATGTCAAGCGGCCAGGAGATTGAGATGAGAACAATGACCGAAACAGGGAAGTCTCTCTGGAATCTCCCTAGCCTAGCCTTTGTTTACTCGCATCCAGCCCTGGCAGCATGCAATGTCCCTGAAATCTGAACGATAATAGAACACGAGGCACCCCATGCGCGAGTCCGAATCCAGCCAAACAACCACACGTCAAGCCCGGCAAATTTATATCAAACATAAATTAACACCCTTTTTTTAGTCCGACCCTGGCTGATTTTCACCAATTGCGGATGATCGCGAGCAGCTAGCGACAGGAATGTGCCGTGGCTGCAGCAGGTGTGCCTTGGGCTGCGTCTTCACACCAACCGGCGCTTAAAGATTGGCCGGCTCCCACGCTGACTGGGTGCCGCTCCATTGGATCAGTCTGCCATTTGCTGCTGAGATTGCATTATTTTGCTATCATTAGAAAGGGTAATGTCATAATAATGAGGTGTGCTGGCTAGGCGTTCCCCTCTTTCAGGAGAGCCCGAGGTGAGGTTTATTTATCGTTGTGGTCCCTGCCGTGTGCCTGCTCGCCGGTCAAGCTGTGCAACTGCAACACCACAGTCCTCTATACATACCAGCTATCTGTATAGTGATATACTTGGCCAACATGGTTGCCATTCGCCTTCCACGCCCAACAGGCGTCTACGTCCCAAACTCCCCCCGCAGCGTCACCTCGGACATGATCTCCTCGCCTCTTTCCGCAGACTTCAACTTCGACTCGGAGACGCTCACTCCCTCCATCATCCCCGCCCTCGAGTACATCTCCTACAAGCTGCAGCAGAAGCTCATGCACGTCACGCTCCTCGTCGGCCGCGGAAAGCCCTACCCCACCGGCCAGCCTTCAGATCTCATCGTCATCCCCTCGACCACGCTCGAACCTTCAGTATCGCGCACCCTCACCCGCACAATCGCCAAGGCAGCTGCGCGATTCTCGCTCGGCCAGAGCTGGGCGGACGCACTGGCGCGCTCGCACCACGAGCGCCACGCAAACGAGTACCTGATCGAGCGGTCGATCCTGCAGAACGAGGTCGTCTTCTCGCGCGAGGGACTGACCCTGCTCAACGTCGACCGCATCTACACCTTCAAGCGCCGCCTCTGCATCCTCTCCACCTCCACCTCATCTCTCAAGTCCAAATCCACGCCCACCGCATCTCCCGAATCATACATCAACTCCTGCGTGCGCCTCCTCCACCGCACAATCGAGGACTTTAAGGGCCGCCCCTTCAGCAAGGCTTTCTTCCACCGCGTCTACGAGCAGCTCGACGTCAGCGACGAGCTGCTCTCGCAGGTGGCCGACGTGTACAGGAAGCAGTTTAGCCAAGACGGCATTGTTGTCCCCCCGGCGCCAAAGCCTGCTGTTGTTGTCCCCGAGAAGAAGATCGTTGAGAGAAGAGTCCCCGAGAAGAAGGTCGCCGAGAAAAAGGTCATCGAGAAGAAAGTCGTCGAGAAGGTCGTCGAGATCAAGAAGACGGCCGTGCGCCCTGTCCGCGTTCGCAAGCAGCCGCCTATGTCAAAGTCCGGACTTTCTCCCGCTGGAACACTCGGCAAGAGAGGGCCTAAGACGCCGCTCTCTGCGTCGGACGTCACTCCCATCACGCGCAATGAGTGGAATCTGCTTTTCGGACCCGACTTCAAGAAGTCTCAGCCTACTGTTACCAAGTGGACGCCTTCGCCGACTGTCCTTGCTGCTGCTTGAGTGACTGAAAGGCTTGACGGCGAAAGCACTGTCAAGCAAATGCACCCCTACCATTCGATCAACATGATCATCTACTCGAGCTCACTGTGACCATCCCAACCTCGAGGATCAGGCCAGGCAAAGACATCGAGTCGGAGCATCGCCGCTCCATTATCTCACTCCCCCTTGGGAGCTTCGAAGAGAACCACTTCGACCACGACAGATACATATACCTGCATGGTCCCCTCTGAGACCGAGTAGTCTCCGGACACCAGCTCAGCTTCGCGCGCCCATGCCAACCATCGCTGGGCCGCCGCGGTTTATGACAAGATGAATTCTGTCAAGCTGTATATAATCTAGACTGTTTATAGTTAGCCAATGCAACTTTCGCCGAAATGACGATCCACCTGCCTTGTAAATTCCTCCCGTAGCGAGGTCCTTCGGCGTCCTCCGCCGGATTTGTCGTCCAGTGGGGTGGGGAGCCGGGGAAGTATTCCACGTCGCTTTGCAGTCTCCTGGAATGTGCGCTTCACAGAAAGCATCTTCAGTCATCTCAAGCACATGTCACCCGTATTTTTCGCAGTGCCTCCTCTACGTACAATCTGCAACAGGAAGTACGGATAGAACCGTCTTGTTGATTATTAGCAAAAGGCTTGACCAAGCCAAGACCCTGGCCAGCACGCAGTCTGTGCGTTTTAGTGGACGGCTTGATAAGGCGCTTGTCTTATCGCCCCGCTATAATTATTTCCCCTCATTGAGGTCTAGCGAGGTCCTCCGACTAAAAAGATCATTTTCTCTTCATCTGAAATCTTTGCCTAAACTTCAAGCAGAGCTTGCGAACGAGTGGTCGTCCAGTCGAGATGTCTTCCCCCGACTCGCCAGTCCTCGAGTCCGATGATAAGAAATGGACGGCCAAGGCGCTCCTCCGGCATGCCGAGCGCTCGCATAGTCGAGTCCCAGGCATCCGCAAGGTCCCTCTCCGCTCAATTGCGGTGATTCTGCTAGTGGCGTGTGTCAATGTTGTTGTTTGGGTTGCTGTTGCGATTGTGCTGGTATGTTCCTCTCAACTATTGGATGCGAGATGAATTTGACTAACAGCTGTTTCCAGCGATACCACCCGTGAGTTTCTACTGTCTCCGACATTGATATTGGATAGTTAGTTGACGAAAGTACTCAGATCGCTGGTCTCGAATGCTGTTCTCGCTTACACCCTAGGTCTACGACACGCCTTTGACGCGGACCACATCTCGGTGCGCATTTCCGCAGCACCACCATCTCTGTATACCCTAGACTGACAACATCCAGGCCATCGACCTAATGACCCGGCGCCTCCTCGCAACAGGGCAGAAGCCCGTGACTGTCGGCACGTTCTTCTCACTCGGGCACTCGACCATCGTGATTATCACCTCGATCGTGGTCGCCGCGACGGCGGCAGCTGTATCCTCGCGCTTTGACAAGTTCAGCACGGTAGGCGGGATCATCGGGACGTCTGTAAGCGCGGCGTTTCTGATTCTGCTGGGCTTCATGAACGCGTATATCCTGTATAAGCTGTACAAACAGATGCAGAAGGTCCTGGATCTGCCCGAGGGCCAGGAGGACGAGGCGTGGAAGATTGAGGGCGGGGGGATTTTGTTCAAAGTATTGAAGAGGATGTTCAAGCTGGTTGATCGGTAGGTTCTCTGGTCTTGAGGGGAGTGGCTGTGGGAGTTGTGACACTGACTAACTTCGCTTTTGCTGGGCAGGCCGTGGAAAATGTACCCTTTGGGAATATTGTTCGGCCTGGGCTTTGATACATCGTCTGAAATAGCGCTTTTGGGTATTTCGTCCATTGAGGCGGCCAAGGGGACTTCGTTTTGGGTTATTCTTATCTTCCCCATTTTGTTTACTGGTAAGCCAATCCGCATCTTAAGGACATGGACGAAAAAGCTAATAATGCTTGTACAGCGGGAATGTGCCTACTCGACACCACCGACGGAGCCCTAATGCTCGCGCTATACGTGCAACCAGCCACAAACTTCCTCCCACCGAAACGCACCGACTCAACAACCTCGCAAGCGCCCCTCGTAGATCCCGAGGCACCCGCCACCTCCGACACCGAATCAAGCCTCGAGGACCCTATCACCACCCCACAGAATCACCGCGACCCCGTCGCCTTCCTATACTACTCGATCGTGCTGACCACACTCACCGTGATCGTGGCGATCGTCATCGGCGTCATCCAGCTCCTCACGCTTATCCTGAACGTCGCAGAACCAACCGGCCGCTTCTGGGACGGCGTGCAGACGGCCGGCGACTACTACGATGTTATCGGCGGCGGAATCTGCGGCGCGTTCTTGGTCTTTGGGACGCTCAGTGTGTTTGTTTATAAGCCTTGGCGAAGGTGGGTTGGGGAGAGACATGGTCAGGGTGTTGCACCCGCCAATGGGGAACAAGAGGAGGCTTATCGAGATGAGCCTCTGGGTGCTGAAGCTGCAGGGTCGATTCCTAGGGCTGATACCCCGTTGAATGAGGGCGGTTCGAGGCTTAAGTATGGGACTGTTAGTGTGCAGCCGAAGGGGGATAGTAAGTAGGTGGTTGGCAAGCTTGTAAGAGAAAGAAGCCACGGCTCTCAGTGAAGTTGACCGGGGACGAGAGACTATGGAGAGGTGAAACGAAAGATATAGGACTTCGCATACAATTGCTGTATATAGATCAGCTGCCTCAGGCGTCAAGGCCGAAATGGTCAATGTTGACGTCATCCATCATCTTTTCAACTTCCCCGCAACTCGGCTTCGCACAACCGCGACAACGATGAGTCTATAGATACTCGAGGCCTTGACCGCAATGAGGCTCACGTACTGGGACGTTAATGCTCAACCCTGATTGCCAGCACCGACTGATTTATCCCACCTTTGATACCCCGCCATCTCCCCGCAGACGTAATGCGATGTCACCGAAACTTCACTATATGCACGACTCACTTGGACGAGCTACAAAATCTTGGATATACATTTTATGACCTATATATTACGCCTAGAAACGCATCACGGATTTCATATCAACATAACCAGCCATGAGCAACAAAGTCAACGCCGAAAATGTCCTCCACCACCACAGCATCTCTAACACCCTCAGAACCGGACCAAGACCTCGATGCCGATACAAACCCCTCCACTGCTGGAGCTGGCTTTAGCTTGTCAGAATGCCCGCCGATCTTCGTTCTCCCGACTCACCTCGACATCGATGCGCTGCACCAAGCAGAAGAGACACTTTCCCAGTACGGCGCGCGCTTGACATATGATGTTGCGGAGGCTAGGCTGATCCTAGGGAAAGTCGGGCAGAAAAAGCGCGCTGCGTTGGAACTGCGATCGAGAGGCGTGTGGACCGAGGAGGTGGATAATGCTTCAGAAGCTCAGCCGTCCCATGGTTCTGGTCCGCCGGCGAAGCGGAGACGGGTTGAGAGTGGACAGAAAATGGATGCAGTGGATGAGATATACCTGAGCACTGAGGATGAGAGCGAAGAAGACGGGGTGCGTGGTACGCACCCCACAGCGCACTTGGAGCACCCGCAGCTGTCGAGGCCCAAACGGAATCGAGTGACGAGGGTTTCGGACCTGTTTGGCAATGAAGAGGGGGTGCTTAGAGTTGTGCGGCTGGACTGGCTAGCGCAATGCGTCGAAGCTCAAGCACTCATTCCCCTTGATCCGTTTCTCGTGTATCACGCGCGCAAGATCGAGCAGCCGCCAACAAAGAATGATACAGATGCTGCAAACTCGCAGGCTATACTTGACCGCGCAAAACAAGACGCTGCATTCAAGGTCCCGTATCCTCCGTCGAGGAACAGGCTGGACGGACCAACAAGCCATCATCCGCCCCCAAAACTATATCGGCAGACGACATCCGAGAACGAAGAAGCGGAGCCACTGCCTCCACCTCCAGACTGGGTCCGTGACGGCGTAATGTACGCCTGCATGCGCTCTTCATTCCTCAATACACCTAATCAGCGGTTTATCGACCAGCTTGTCAAAATTCGCACGATCCGCGAGCTGAACCTGGACGAGATTGGAGTGCGCGCATACAGCACGGCCATCGCCGCAATAGCAGCGTATCCCCATGAAATCAGACGCGGGTCTCAGATTCTGGCTTTACCCGGGTGCGACCACAAAATCGCCAACCTCTTTGCTGAATTCAAAGCCACTGAGTCCGGTACCCTTTCCGCAGCCGACGCCCTCGACACAGACTCGGACCTGCAAACCCTGCACACATTCTACAACATCTGGGGCGTTGGCTCAAAAACAGCACGGGACTTCTACTACGCACGACAATGGCGCGATCTCGACGACATCGTCGAGCACGGCTGGCACTCGCTCTCACGCGTGCAGCAGATCGGCGTAAAATACTACGACGAGTTCCTTCTTGACATCCCCAGAGCCGAAGTCGAAGCCATCGGCAAGATCATCTGCCAGCACGCAAACTCGTCTTCCGTCCGACCAAACGCCCAATACGACGGCCACGGCGTGGAGTGCATTATCGTCGGCAGCTACCGGCGCGGCAAGCCCGTCTCGCACGACGTGGACATTATCCTCTCGCACCGCGACGAAGCAGTAACGCACAACCTCGTCGTCGACGTCGTCGCCTCCCTCGAATCAGAAGGCTGGATCACGCATACCCTCGCGCTACACCAGACCACCTCGAACCGCAACCAGCAGACCCTCCCCTACCGCGGCGAGGGCGATGACCGGCATAGCTTTGACTCGCTGGACAAAGCGCTTGTCGTCTGGCAAACGCCCAAAGACAAACTTGACGCAGGTAAGAAAGACAACCCTCACCGCCGCGTCGACATCATCATCTCGCCCTGGCGCACTGTCGGCTGCGCTGTGCTTGGCTGGTCGGGCGATACGACGTTCGAGCGGGATCTCCGGCGGTACGCGAAGAAGGCACATGGGTGGAAGTTCGACTCTAGCGGGGTTAGGGAAAGAGTCACGGGCGGCCAGGTCATTGACCTTGAGGCGGGTGGCGGGACGTGGCAGGAGAGGGAGAGAATGGTTATGGAGGGATTGGGGGTGGGGTGGAGGCCATCCACGGAGAGGTGTACGCGGTGAATTCAATTCTATATACACAGACGAACTCGTCCGTACCCCGGAGTATCAGGGATTACGAATGCTACGACCATGGTCGTCCTAAATGTTCGCAGATACAAAAATATCAATAAAACCCATCTGACATTGTCAGAGTAGTGATATACAATAGCCTCGGCTCAGAACAAGACAGGACGCAAGAGCACCTCCCCGAACAGCTCTCCGACCCGCAAGCTCGAGCGATCTGAGGTCCCCAAAGGCTCAATCTCGCTGATCGTGGTCGCCATTCGTCATGGTCACCACCAGCACTCTGAGTGGCAGGAAATGTCAAGACCCAGAATGTTGACACTCGCATTCCACCAGTGTGCCCTATCATGGCCGGAGCTGACTTACTTGTCGCCCAAGGTAACCTGTCCGGACATCCTGAGTACGGCAATTCAATGGACCATGCTCCGTACTATAAAGTAATTATCAATGTAGCGGGTGTATGCAGCTGCTAGAGTGGGTGGTCTTGATATCGAGCTCTCCACACGGGCCCCAAGATTGAGAGTGCTCCTAGTTCGGGCTCTCTTTAACCTCAAGTCCACCGTCAACCCGAAACCCCGGGGGCGATGAAGGAAGGTGGACTGGCAGCAAGATATTACCGAGAGGAGCTTGAGCGTCCTTAGAAGAAAAGCAGACAGCTCCAGGATTATGGGGGTTCCTCAAGTAAATTTAATATTGATTGGGATACAACTAATACTTTATGGTAGGGGTCCAATATAAAGACCCAGGCGCTAGTTACGAGCGCGGTCAAGGCCAGGGCCAGTGAGCTTAGGGGAGCCAATAGCACATATTGCAAGTTCATCATCCCCGTCAACATCGACCTATTTTGTCTTATCTATCTAGAGCTAAATTGATGCCTATCTATGCTATAAACGCACCAGCGCACTCGGCACTGAATCCCGCCAATACCACCCGGTACCTACGCAGCTTCCTTCATAATACGCTCGATAAGCTCCCTACTCTCCCCCTCAACCTTCAGGAAGACATCCAAAGCATCTCTAATCCGGCCACTCGCAATAGGATCCGCCTTGATGGCAGCCTCCAGTTCCTTCCCATTATCCTTCAAATAGTCAACGCTCGTGCTAGCCAGCTTTCCATCCCAGTCCGCAGCAGCCAAAGGATCCGCAGCCGCAACATGCTGCAGACGGAGAGGGGTACTCGAGACGGTGTTCTGGTGCTGCGGGTATTGAGGCTTAGGCACGTCGATTAAACCAGTTGGGCGTGTTGACGCGTCATATGGGAGGTTTACAAGCTCTGTCAGGACCTCGGCCGAGACGGTGGCGCTGTCGACGCCGATTTCGCCTTGTGCGAGGGCTTCTTTTGGGCTTATGAAGCTAGAACAACGGATCTGCATTAGTAACCTAACTCAATAATCGTCAAGGTGGGGAAGTTGGAGGAATGGGTCACGTACTTAGCATTTTTAATGAGCGGCTGCGCCTTGCCGGTCACTTTATACAGCTCCCGGTACGTCTCGAGCATCTGGACGAGCCGTGCGGACATGGTATGCTGTGTCGCAGGGTCCTCGACGTTTGGCCAAAGAGAGAGGTTAAAGTTTGCGCGGATTTCTGTACGTCCACATTAGCCACTGCCATCTTTGACTCCAATCCCACATTTCAAGATGCATACCATTAAAGTAAGGGCTGATGTACAGACACCCCGCCTGACTAGCTGCAATCGCCTGTGCAAGGGAGAAGACAGCGGTCCCAAGCGTGCGAATTCCCTCAGCCTCAAGCGTAGAGCATACACTCAGCGCGGGGCCCGTCGAGGGGATCTTAATGCAGAACCGCCCCTTGTCGATCCCCGCTGCTTCGAATTCTTTAGCGTATAGGCGCGCGTGCTCGAGCACTTTCAGGGCATCATAGGCGTATGACGGGAGGATTTGAAGCAGGACGCGGCCGGAAATGAGGTCTATGTTCTTTTTGCAGAGGAGCACGGCCTTTGCGTTATTAGCACTTCGTTCCTAAAACCCGCCTTCGTCCCAAGGCTTGTAGGAGACCCGGACTGGCGTTGGCAACGTACAGCACGCGTATAGATCTCCACCCAGCTCTTTCCCTTATATTCGCGCGCAACGTCAAGCAGTAGTTTTCTGTTTTTGGGATCGCTCATTTGCCCGTGCACGTGAATCTGGTTGCTCGTCATGTCGTGCGGGGTGATGGGGAGGGCCGTGATGAACTCGGGGTCCATGGCGTCGACGTCAACATTAACTATACATAGTCAGTAGTTGTTCTTTCGCGATTAGCTTGGTGTTTTGGAACTGGACGCACCTTGTTCTTCGAGCTTGTGAAGCCAGGTTGGAGCTCTGGTGGCGGCGGCCATTTTGGATCGGGATTGCTCCGAGGGTGCTTGGAAGGGTCAATGGAAAGGCGAGCGTGCTGGAGAAGGGTAAGGAAATAGCCGCATAAGCCGAATGAGGCTTCAATTGTATGTTCGTAGAATTGCAGAACAGGAAATCTAGGGGTGTTGGAGAGAGATCCGGCGAGGGGTAAAGAAGTCGGGCCGTGAGTCAGAGAGAGAGAAAGAGCAGATGGACCGTGGCCGAGCCGAGCAGCTTCTCTTCGGCTAAATGCTTCAGATGAGCTCACATGATGGAGAAGTTATCCACCACATGACACAGCTGTTGATGGAAGATGAATGGGGTTGGAGCTGGGGTCTGGGGGAGTGGGTCGCGCATGCATCTTACGTGGGGTTCTTTGTCTGGCCCAAGATACGGTACCAGGAACAACTTAATAGTTGTCGATTGTCATTTGAGAGTATATGAATGCATAACAGTGGTCTCCATATTGTATAACAAGTCCTCCAAGCTAAAGTACACTCAGCTGCTCCCAGTGCCCCAGTGCCTTTCGATAGCCATCCTTTGCCCTCTCTAGCCTCTGCCGCGTTGAAGCGTCGGCTTTGTCCTCTCCAGCGACCTGGCTTAGTTGGTCATCGTCAAGTCGAGTAAAGGTCTCAGGAGATATAGCTCTAAGTGGACATTTCGGCCCTAGCACATGCCGCTCAACCACCTGGGTCGCAACGTTGTCTATAAACCTGTAAACAGCTATCCGATAGTAGGACTCGAGCTTCCCCCTTGTTTGGATAATATTGTTCAAAAGGGTGGATAGATACCCGTTCTGCTTTGGAACACCATCTGAAACAGTGTCCTCCGTCTTCTTTCCATTGAAAATCTGATTTCGCTGCTTGTCCAGAGTGCCGAGGTGCCTCTGAAACTCGGGATTACCGGTGTACAGTGGTCGGCTCTGATTGTCCTCAATGAGCTCTCGCAGAGCATTGTCTGTATCCTCGTTCCAGTCTTCCATTTGGTTGCTTATAAGCTTGCTGACTTCCAATCGCACGCGCTTGTTGGGTATCGCCAGTTGAAGCAGGATGTTGTAACAGTCCTTAACGCGCAGTTTTGCATCTTCAACTGCGTCTCTTGCAAGACGCTCCCAGTGCTTAGACATTACGCGGAAGACTGTTTCTTCAACATCCGGGTGGACGCTCCCAGGCAAGCTTGTTCCACGGCTGATCATGGTCTCACGATATATAAGTGAGTATAAACCGTTCGCGTTTCTGATCTGCTCCTCCCATGTGCGAGGGTTGGAATTTCGAAGCCTTGTCAGTTCCTCCTCATAGTGACCGAAACCAACATGAACTTCCTCTGTTTGAACAACCGCTTCAGAAAAGTCCTCCAGGCGTTGTCGTATCAGGTATCGGAGTTGCTTTTTCGGATCCGGCGTGGCAATGGCCTGATATTTGGCACGCAGAGCAGCATCAGTCATCTGCTGCATTTTGGTACAGAACTGCCACACGAAAGCTCTTTGGGCGGCTGGACTGGTCCTGGCCTCTCCCATCCCTGTAAGTTGGTCGTCACACTCCTTGAGATTTTGACGAATCTCAGAGATGATCTGGGGCATGCCTTTTTGTAACTGCACGCGACGTTCTCTGTCGACATAGTTCATCAAGGCTTTGATGCCAAAGCGGTCTTTAGGTGCATCCCGCCAGGAAGGTCGGGAGAATTCTCGTTCCTCAGCTTTGTCGCGCTCGGCATCTGTATGACTAGATTCAATAGGTTTCCTGTTTCGAATCCCGAACCAGCCATGGTCTAGGTGAGGAACGTTTTGGACTCGGTTGTTCTGCAACAAAGAGACCATCTATAGTGCGTGGTCAGCTTGAATAGGCTGTTGCAATTAGACTTAGATTACTCCCTTACCCATTCGCCGGATCCCTCCTCCCTCTTGTCGCACTTACTGAGGACTCCGATTGATCGGCTTTTAAGCCCTGGAATGCTCTGGGCAATTTCCAAGCTTCGCTGGCGACGAACGTCGACGTCGTCAACGACAAGTCTAGGCACCAATTAGTTGAGCCGTGACGAGGGTTTCTGCTTTACTCACAGAACAATATTTCTCTCATTTTGCATGTACTCGCGCACCACTGCCTCAGCAATAGCCCCGTCTGTGGCTGAAGGCGCACCGTTATGAGTTGCAGATGTGCCATTGGTCATGGTCGGAGCTCCGTTGCGTACCAAACCAGGCAGGTCGACTATAGACCAATGCATCTCATCCGGACCCGATCGCTCGATTCGAAGGACCGCGTCAGACAGTCTGTCGCTCTTGACTGCAGCCTTTTCGAAGATACACTCAGTGGCCTATGTTAGTGAGTCAGCATACTTAGTTCAAGTCAGAAAATAAGGATGGAGAGGTACCTTGTCAATCATGTCCTTCATGACGTCCTGCGTCAGGGCTTCGCTTTCCACAGAGAAGCTCTTGGTCCTTTTACGGAAAGCATCATCCTTCCCCGTGAGTCGTCCAGGGGTTATAGTTGCCTTGACGGGAGGAGAGGTCACTTCGGCTGTCTGGCGGAACGAGATCTGGACGGGGAATCGGGTGCACGTGTCTTGCTTCACAGGGAAGGATATCTCGGTAATTGCTTGAAGGACAGAGCTCTTGCCAGTGCTTTGATCGCCAACAACAACAAGCTGCAGAATTGGCGTTAGAGACCTGGAATGCTAAAGTGTGGAATAATAACGGTCGAAACACACCTCTGGCAGCTCAATGTTGCTGCTAAGCCCAAGCTTATGAAGCTCGTCGATGAAAGCAAGCTGCTCGGAGCTCTCCACCCCAACAAAATGGCGTATTCTGCTTGCCATGGCGAATCTAAGCACGTAACTTGAAAGTAGAAAGGGGATGCCTGAATGCCTTTGGGCCGGGCCTGGTGACCATTTTAATCCATTTCATACCCTGGTCAGAATGGCAGGCACCGGCCGCACCGCCCCCAGGCTCGGAAGCGCCTTCAAGCACCGATGAGAAAGCTGACTGGATACCAGGGGCAGTGATTGTGATGCCGCAGTCCTCTTGCATACACTACCCTAGCTGGTCAGCTAGGCTAGCTGGGATGGTGCTAAGCCTTAGCGTGAACAGATCGAGGCCGCAAAGGCCGGCAACTACGCCCGGCGTCCAGGATTGAGAAACCGCCCAATGTGATACACTCACTCATAATTGTCTATGATTATTTTTAGCACGTTGCTCCGTAGACCACTATCAACCAATCATGAATGATGCACTTACTGGATGGTTACGCCCGTCGTTTCTAGTACGACAGTCTCCTAGATAGATGGTTGGAGCGGGAAGGATGCTCAAGATGGTGATAAACGCCCCCACTTTCATCTTACAGCTGTAGCGCGAAAGGATGCTTAGTAGACAACTAGATCACCTGATTAGCCCGGTTAACCTTCCTGAAGCGGCAACATCGGGGGAAGGAATACGTAGGAGTTCCACGTGGGGTGAGGTAATCAGTTCATTAGGTACATACATGCTGAAGCTCGCTCAGAAGAGCTCTGATTCAGGGAAAGTAAATAACAAATATGCAGGTACAGGATACAAGTAGACGAAAAGAAAAGAAAAACATCAAACCAAGTTCCGCGAGCTAGTCATTTCTCCGTATCGTCCTCTTCCTCTCGTGGTATCGTAAGCATTGACAACCCTCATCTGTCCGCCCTCATCGGCCTGACTGAATGCATAACCGCGTTGTTTGCGCATCCGCTGCACCTGGCGCACTTTGCGGATTGCCTTTTGGAACTGTTCCATACGTGGTCGGTAATCCTGGACGTTGTACTTCTGGATCTCCTGGACGTGGTGGTAGTGCTGCGGGTAGTACATTCGCTTGACATACTTCCAGGCGTAGTCGCGGAGGAGACAGATACAGGGCAGAACAATGGCCATCAGGTAGAAGATGGGAGAGGTAAAGAGGCGAGGGATGGTGCCGTAATATTCTTGTGAGAACCCAATAGCTGGTGCGGCGTATCCGTATGCTGGAAGGAAAGCGAGCCATATGACCATCGAACCCGGGATGGCGATAAAAGTGTACTTGGTCCAGATGTTGGTGATTAGGGCGGCCTTTCCAAGTACGGTAGCCAGAACGGCGGTGTAGAGCGCTGAGCCCCAAACCCAGTGACCAGCCACTTTGCCATCGCCTTGTGGCAGATCGTAAAGAAAGATCAATTGAGAGACAATGTAGAGGAGCAGAGAATGGTAAAAGCCGTTGGCGATCCACGACCAGAAGCTGTGGCGTTTGAAGAACATCCCTTTTTGACCCAGCTGGTATAGCTGGGGATATCGATCGAGAAGGCGGGCAGAGATGAATTGATCGCAAATACCCATAGCAAAAGGAGGAAGCACCGTAAAGAAGACGTTATAGAAGGAGAGTGTCCATGATTCGTAAATGACTTCACCGGAGAAGGCATTTTGGAAAGAGTACTGCGGTCGTTAGCCTAGATATAGCGACAAGAGACTGTGTACTGACCCAAAACTGCGTCATGTAAAGAGCAATATTCTTGTAGAACGAGTATAGAATGACGCGACTAATTCGATGATAACTCCAGGCACCATGCACAAGAAGCAGTTTTCGAAGGAAACGGAACTGGGCAATAGAAACATCAGCAGACCGCGAGGCCTGTAGACCTTCCACACCACTGATACCAACGCCAACGTGAGCAGCTTGGATCATGGAAACGTCGTTGGCACCATCACCAATAGCCAGAAGCAGCGATTTGAGATGGCGCTTGACAAGTTTGACGACCAAAGCTTTTTGAAGGGGCGAAACGCGACTGCAACTATTAGCTTTTGATTTTGGTAAATGGGCAAGGGGCATACCAGCAAACAACGGCCTTGCATTGAACGGCAAGATCAAGAAACAGCTTTTCCATGTCCTTCTCAAGAGCAAATGTCAGGGATCGGCCATCGATGATGAGGGCCATTTGTTCGGCTTCGGTCTGACTCTGAACAGCCTGGAGTTTCTTCGTCAGGTTATCGCGAGTAGCCGGGGCACTGTCCTCATTGATGATCAGGAGAGTCATATCTTCGGAGATCAGCTTGCAAGACATGCCAATGTTAATGGCAGTCTCCTGCCTATCACCAGTCAAAACCCAGATCTTGATACCTGCAGTTTGCAAAGTGTGGATAGTATCCGGAACACCGTCCTGAAGCTTGTCCTCAATAGCGGTGGCACCAAGGAGGTGCAGATCCTTCTCAATAAGCTCAGCAGCTTTGTCAAGTTCATCTGCACGGTTACCGCCGACTGTTGTCGCCGCTTTGTCAAAAATCTGGTACCATTGGTGATAATCAGCCTCGGGGATTTCGCGCATAGCCAAACAAAGCGTACGAAGACCATCTGAGGCATACTCCTCAAGATGTTGCAGTGTGCTTTCAACGATGGGATTATCCTCGTGAAGGCGCTCGAGGATTACTGTGTCGGCGCCTTTGATATAGAGGCGGATTCGCCCATCAGGGCATCGGAAGATCGTGGACATTCGCTTTCTGGTGGAGTTGAATTCACAGACTGCAAGTAGCTCGTACTCGTATTCTTGCCCTGCCACCGTGATAATGACCGACCTGGGTTTTCTGTTGCTGAACTTGTATCCCATTTGAGCCGCACCTTCGACAAGTGCGCCTTCGTCAGGAGATGCCGCTTGGTACTTTATTTTGTCAGGGTCCGCCTCGGAACGTTCGGGAATAACAGTGTGGCAAGTAGATAGAAGCGTCAAGAAGTGGTGGATTGCGTCTTTGCTGGGATGGGATTCCAGGTTCTGGCGAAGTCTCTTGAAGTCGTGCACTCCCACCTCGGCTCCATCCTCCACAGTGGCTCGTCGGTCTTCGGCAACATCCTCGCCGTATTGGATACCTCCTATCGTACACTCTTTGAACTCCATCATGTTGCATGTCAAAGTACCAGTCTTGTCAGAGAAAATATACTCAATCTGCCCAAGTTCTTCGACCAATGATGAGGTTCTGCAAGTAGCCGGCGTATCCGTCACATCGTAGTAGATGTCCATGTCGGAGTTGATCAAGAAGGCTTGCGAGTATTTCACAATTTCAATGGTGACAAAGAGCGAGATGGGAACCAGGTTAGAGTAAAGCACCCAGTATGTGAAAATGTCCATGATGAACTGCTTTCCAGGATTTGTGCTACCGTAGTCTAAGTAGGTGAGCTTATCCTTTTCCTTCTGCCGGATAATCAAGTCGCCCACGGAACTGACCACACTGAGTGCAATAAGAATGCTGACCAACATCAAAATCTGAACATTGACCATACGCTCAACTGCAGTACGCTTAATCGGAGTGGCAGTAGCGTTTCGCATCAATTTCGTTTCGTGGCCGGTGAACACAACAATGCCGTGAATCCATGGAGTATTTCGCAGGGTTGCACCTCGGAGCATAAGCTGATCTGGCGCCAGCGGAAGCTCCCGCTCCCCTCCACCAGCGTGCATGGTCAAAGTCGCCTCATACGTATATAGACTGCTGTTTGGCTGTTCGGAGCGTACACGGCCACTGAGTCGGCTCAGATCAGCCGGACTGACTAGGTGAGAGGTTTCCGGGATAGCTTGTTTGATTTTGAGGTTGGTCTCGCCGTCAAGATTCGCTGTTTCAATATAACATAGACCCTCTGGTTCCGATGACGCTAGGAGAACGAGATCGGCTGGGAAAGGCTGCTCGGACTCAACGCGGACGATATCCCCCACAGCGACATCAACCCATTTGGTTTCTTGAAATGAGGAGCCTTTGAGGACTTGTGTTTTCGAGTAGTTCAGAGACTTGTCCGATGATCTCCGCTTGTAATCCTCAACCAGCTCTTTGATGGCTGAAACCAACAACACAATAACCAGCGGACCAATTGTAGTGTATCGATTCGTGGGCGACACATTCGGAATCTGCTGCAGAACGGCGGTGAACAAGAAAAACAGATTGGCGTATTTCGAGAACTGTTCGTACAAGAACTTCGGGATGAAGGTGACGATGTTGTACTTAGCCGTAGACACCTGGTTGTCGACAAACTTATGTACTGCATTCGCCGGTGGGTTGTTCAACTGGATGAGACGAGGGCCGAGAGTGGACGGGTCAACTGCACGACGGCCAAAACCAAACTTGAACGACGACTTGCTCGGTTTCTTCGGACGCGGGGCGCCCTCTTCAGAAACCGCGCTGTCGGCTCGCGCAGATCGTGCCCCTGCTTCGGTCAAAGGAAGGTCCATCTCAGAGTATTCAGGCTTCATCCCCAACATATGTTTCGCTCTGCCCATCAGTCCTCCTCCCATACTCAGTATGCTATTCCGCTCCCGCATGCGAGAATCCCCCTCCATCGGATCGTGGTGCGTCATATCATAGTACCCGCCTGCTCCATCATACTCATCCATCGAATACCGGTGGTAGTTGCTCAGCCCAGAAGACTGCGAGTACGTTCGAGATCTATCGTTTCCGGAGTAGGGGTCGCTCATGTAGCCGCCGGCTTGCGCCGGGGGAGGCGCGGAGCCCATCGCATGAGCCCCAGCTTGCGGTGTGACCCGTCCACCGACAAAGCTGTCGTATGAAACGGACGGGCGAGGTTGGGCGTCATCGGAATCGTCAATATTGTACTGTCGCAACAGGCGCTCGTCGTTCACCGGCGGAGGCCGCCCGGTATTGTAAATTGGAGCGGACTCCTCCAACTGCAGCAGGTCATCATCCCGGCCAGCGGCGGGATGACGACCTGGAGCCCTACCGCTGGCCATGATGATCGGGGAGGGCTAACACCGTCAATGTGGTGGTGCGACCCAGGAGGAGCATCGATTTCGGGGGCGGGTGCTTCTCTTTGTTTGGCCCAAGGAGAGCTAGAGGGGAGAATAGACCACGTGGAAGATACGGAGCGATCAATCGATAAACACAGCAGAGGTGAGGAGGTAGAGCTAAAGGTGCAAGCAAGAGAAGAAACGGTCCAAAAGACTGGTGAGTGCCTGGAAGTGAGAATTGAGGAGCAGAGTTCGGGATGCGCTAACAGTGGTTGGGTTGGCGTGCGGCGGTGCTCCAGCCCCGTTGATCTTACTCGACTGAAGCTTGACGTAGGCAACTGACAAGATGGATTTAGTGGCACTTTCTAAAAATCTATATTAAAATTCTGGGGTAACATGTTTCCTTCTGACAGCTTCAAGGGTCTATTCTATACTACAACCGCACCAACTGCCCCAAGCCAGCAGAAACGACCCGTTGTTGTCAAAATCTCGCTCTCCTGATCTGCAGTATACATAATTCAGTCACGACTCACGACACCATGGATGCCAATCCTTATTTCGGATACGGGAAATTAACAGTTGCAATACGAGGTTGTTGCTATTTTTTTATCATGCATTCATTCGTCTATCATACATTATCCTTCGGTCGAAAGAAGCGGTTTACGTGTCTACGCGACTGGACGATCGTTCTCCGCTCTGGCTTGCTCCGCAAGACCACCCTTGGACCGTTTCGCAAGATCAGCCTGCAAGGCCTTGTCGATAATGCCGTTAAGATGTTTAACCTTTTCCAACGCGACGGTGGTTTTCGTGACGAACACCAGAGCGTCCACCGGGGAGCCTTGGAATTTAGAGACGTAGCACACATCTCCAGCATTGTTCATTCCCATCACAACGTCGGCTTCGGACGCTTGTTCTTCCTTCCGCGTCGCATCGACAATAACAAGCTTTCCTTCGTCGAATGTGTGGAATGTGACCGAGAGGGGCTTGTGGGTGATGTTCAGAGGCGCAGGAACTCTCTCATCCAGACCGTAAACAATCACTTGGCCGTCCTTGACCACGGCGTCGGGGCGGCGGAAGTGTTGCAGTCCGGCCATGATACCAATGCAGGACGCATCGATTAGGTTGCCGTCGTAGTCGGTGATATGTACATCAGCGCGAATCGTCCAGCAGCTAACGCCTTTGAGGATGCAGAGGGATTCCGTATCAAGAGCGTTGGAGTGACGGATCACGCGGTCCAACACGTTTGTAACGTATGTTTCAAGGTCTCCTTGTCTATTCCGCCAAAATCAGCTTCATCCAACCGCACGTTTTAACAGCCATACCGTCCATTTTCCCAGGCCGGGGAGCCCATCGCGGTCAGCTCCATGGCGATGTTAAAGATTCCGTCAAACGGTCGGTCATCGTGCGGTTTCGCAACTTCGGCGGAGATTCGAACTATCAAGCTAAATTCAATTAGAAGCGTCATCAAAAGCGCAACGAAAAACAAACCTCGTCTTTCCAAGCTGCACTTTCACATGGCCGTATTCCTCGCCGAATGAGAGAGTGAGCGGACGGAGCTGGTCGACCCCGCGGCCATCCAGCCTCACGTCCTCGCGGAGCGCATCGAGAATAAAGTCGCGCTCAGCAATCGAGAGCGGTGCTTCTTTGTTCATAATTGCGGGCAGATTCGGCCCCGATGAGGGGATCAAGATAAAACGGACTTGGGGAAATTTCCTATCTGCGGCGTCATTGATTTGAGCGGGTCAACCGATGTTCCAGCCAATGGTGGCCGGGGCTCTAGAGGCGGTGAGCGGACTGAGATAGCCTCGTTATCGACCGCGTTTACGAACTTGCAATTAACCCAGATTCGTTGAACTCGCGCTACACACCATGACTACCGGTAAGAAGCTCACATATACAATCAAGTGCACATGCTAATTCTGTATAGCTCACAGACCCACCTTTGATCCCGTACGTCCCAGCTCACTTTACGCAAAATCTCCGCTAACAAAATCCAGGCACGAGGCAAAGAGGCCCTCCGCGGCCCTGCATACCATCAGCGCCTTCTCCCAGCACACACCCACCTGAAACATCGGTAAGCTATCCGCGTTATATCATACTTATCGTATCTGACAGACCAAGTCAATCTGGCCAGGGTACCGAGGGCGAATCAGCGCATCGCGACCTGCGCGCGGAGCTGCTCCAGGCAGAGGCCGCTCACTTTGCCAAGAAGAACGGCACTCCCCTGCCCGAGGCACCCACCGAGAGCCCACCCAAGCGTCAGTTGGAAGGCGCCCCTGCAAACATAGAAGATGGAGAAACCGAAGAAGACCCCGAAGCAAAGCGGCGGCGGATATTAGAGGAGACAAGAGATATAGACGCGGATTCGGACGGGTCGGAGGAAGAAAGTAGCGACGAAGAGAGGTTAGTGTCATGCCTACAGTGCTGCATTCTGCGCTAACAAGCTCAGTGACGATGAAGACGAGGCTGCGGAGCTTATGCGAGAGCTTGAGAAGATCAAGAAAGAACGGCTAGCTCAAAAGGAAAAGGAGGTTCGTGACCATCGAAATTATCCGGATAGGCAAAGCATGCTTACCATCTCAGGAGCGCGAACGCGCTGCACAAGAGGAAGAACAACGCGAGGTCGACATTGCGCGAGGCAATCCGCTGCTCAACCCATCGGACTTCAACATGAAGAGGCGGTGGGACGACGATGTTGTGTTCAAGAATCAAGCCCGCGGGACGGAGGACAAAAGGGGAAAGGAGTTCGTCAACGATCTGCTACGATCCGACTTTCACAAGAAGTTCATGTCGAAGTATGTGCGATAGATGGCTCCAAATCAGAAGTCGCTCTACAACCAGAATTGCAATACTCAGTGGGCTAGTTCGTGGTCTAGTTGAGTGACCTATTCAGCGTACTAACATATGGCGTTGGGGCGTCCGATCTGAGATAGAATTTGATTTGACAATTGTAACGCTTTTCATAATTCAAGCAACAATGCACTTAAAATAATTACCCGCCAATAATATCCACACTAATCCGTTACAGTAGGCTGGAATTGACCTACCTCTTATCTACTAGGTATGAAACTGATAGTGCCGGCATAAATCCACCGCCACCAATATCCCCGCTACAATATCTTATCTTCTTCTGCACCCCATCCATGATTAAGGAAAGCTCCAAGACTCGGAAGCCAAAATGGACCTCCAACCGACGTCAAAGAACATGCACAGTACGTCCAATTGGTCAAAAGGCGGCTTGATCTCCATCAATCGGACTCCAAACTCCAGACCAATGAACGCTCACTTACCGCGGTACTCCAGATCGCATAAACAACGACATCTCGCAATTGCTCCAGCGGTTCGAGAACATTATGGCGACGGCCACGGTGCGCTTCATCTCCGTCTCGCGGGACACCCTAGCCTCAAAGTCAAGCAAAACAACGATGTGCTAACCCCATCTTCTCCTCTCCAGGTCGAAAGCACCAGCCACACCACGACCGCCGTCGAGACATACCAACTTGATGTTGAATCTACGGCATTGGTACGCTTCCACCCTACGAAGAGTCAAATGTGCCTTTTACTTAGCGCGGGCCGTCCACCAGCCGATTACATGCTAATATTTTATTTGACGGAGCAGATCCGTGCCGCAGAAGATATCCTCTCGCTCACGCGCACCATGAAAGAAACCTGGCTCTTTGGGAAACTCGATACTCTGGGCGAGGATGAGTCCGAGACGAAGCGGCGCGAGGAGCTGGAGCGCGATGCGGACGTCATCCAGAAGGTCATTGAGGATGCGGGGATACTCAAGGCGGCAAAGGAGTGAACTGTTCTCCTATATATGTTGTCGGTCTTGGGCTTTGATACTGGGTATCTGGAAACAATTAGGCGTTGGTTTGACGGAACTTTATTCATAGGTGGTGAAGGTTGGCCGGCGCTTTGAAGTTCGGGAACATGTGTGGATTATATATTTTTGCGTCCGAGGATAGAAATGATATTTGATACCCTGGGAAATGAAGCGTTTTTCTCCAAGTCCATTATCTAATTGGGCTATTATAACCATGTAAGCATATAAAACGCCCTAATAGAAATTTCAAGGCTGCTTTATGTATCTATTCTCGAATAGCAATGTATCTTGTAGAGCCTACCTCGAACCCCGCCTCCCTATCGGAGCTCATTCGATAAGAAAAAAGCAAACCCCCCGCCAGCTCCGAGCAGCTCCGACATCACGACACCATCATCCTTTCACCACCCTACGCGTCTTCATTATTCCAAACACCAGCCTTCTCATCCGTCTTAGCTCCACACCATCTCATTCAAATAAACACCACTCCCAATTCCCTCCCTAACAACCAAAGACAACACCCAACAACCCCAATTCCACCCAACCAAGATGCTCACCGCACCGCCCCTCCCCCTAACCCTCGTGGTAGCCACAACCCCCATCCCAAGCGCAACCAACGCGCGCACCCGCCTAGGCATCGGGCTAAACGGCACGCTCCCATGGCCGCGGATCAAAACCGACATGACGTTCTTCGCGCGCGTCACCGCGCGCCCGCCAGCCCCAGCCTCACCCGCGCACCACAAACAGCGCACAAACGCGCTCATCATGGGCCGCAAGACGTACGACTCGATCCCCGCGAAACTCCGGCCGCTGGGGAAGCGGCTCAGCGTGGTGATCTCGCGCGACCCCGACGGGCGCGTTGCGGAGCGCGTGCGCGGCGATCTGGAGGCGAAGCTCGGCCGCGAGAGGGAGGTGCTTGAGGCCAAGGCCAAGGCGCAGGCGCAGACGCAGGCGCAGGCGGCGGTTCAGGCGGGTGAGACGAGGGACGGTGTGCAGAGTGCCAGTGCGGTTTCGGGCGCGGCGCTTGCCGTCTATCCGGATGGGGAGACTGGGGCTGAGGTGCAGAGGGGGCTTGAGGAGGCGCTTGGGAGGTTGGATGCTGCTGCGGCGGCTGCTGCTGAGGGTGAGGGTGAGGGTGTTGGGCATGTCTATGTGATTGGGGGTGCGGAGATCTACAATGCTTCCCTGAAACTGGGCTCCCAGTCAGAGGCGGAAAGCAAGCGGACAGTGCGGATTGTCATGACGGACGTGGAGAAGCTTGACGGGAGCGGGTTTGAGTGCGATACGTTCTTCCCCGTTGACGGGGAGGAGCTGAGTAGCGGGAGTGGGGGGTGGAGGAG